>JAPYYQ010003403.1:0-11487 GCA_030522585.1 Anagyrus pseudococci | reverse complement strand
AAGTTTTTGAGATGTACAAGCGCTGTTAGCTAGGTGGAGAAGATTGCTGCCTACTGATCTCGAGGTCGAGGGTTCAAATCCCGCTGGAAACTGTTTTTTAGCGCGTGACGGATTTTTGTTTTACTTTTTCGTTACATGCTAGATGTGAGCTCTCACGGATTTACTCCCATCCAAAAGTACCTAACCCGCCCAAAGAAGTTTTACTACAAAAAATCATTATTTTTTGCTCAACTCAATTATTCAATTCAGAATCACGCAATAATACCTTTAAAACGATATATGACTCGCTTATGTGCTTTAAAAGCGTATTTTGAAACTTAATTGTTACTAATTATTAAATTAATAATTATTATAATTTTTGTTCACGTTAAGTCATTGAATTTGGAAGCAATACCTCAAAAACGATAAGTTACTCGCATATGTGGGTGAAAAACGTAGTTTTCAATTTATTATTAGGTGACGGTAATTCGTCCGGATACGACAATCACCGTACACAAAATACTTTTAGACGTTATACTTTATGACTGGAGGGAAAGGGAACTCACTAGGGTTTTCAAGCACTTAATACCATGATTTAATATAAGACAAAATAAAATTTTATGTAAAATTATTTAAAACTGGAGGAATCTCTCAGAACGCAAAAAGGAAAAACATACACAAACACAATGTATCGCGGCCTTGTCCCCCTGGTCACAGGTACTAATCTTAGCAAACATTTCGCTGAATTCCTCAAAAACTGCACGAGGAACTAAAGGACAGGATGCTGCCCTCACAAAAAGAGAGAGAGAGAGAGAGAGAGCGTGTCTGTCGACTGCTGGCCTGAAGGCTGTAATATCAACAGACTCGGTAGCGCCGATGTGGCGTGTCGGTTAATTAGCGGACTGGTGATGGAGGAATGCGGACGGAACATGAACTCTAACCGCGTCGCAGGCGGTAAGTCAACTGAATTTTTTCCGTTAATGTGGAGACTTACGGCGTAGCAGACGGTAAGTCAACTGAATTATTTCCGTTAATGAGGAAACTGTACTAGACCATGCGGAGACTTACCGCGTCGCAGGCACTATGTCAACTGATTTTTCTCCGTTAATACGGATACTGTGCTGGATCACGCGAATACTTACCGCGCCGCAAGCGGTAAGTCAATCAAATTTTTTCCGCCGCTGCAAAGACTGTCTTAGAACAAGCGAACATTTACAATGCCGCAAGCGGTAAGTCAACTGAATTGTCTCCGTTAATGCAAAGGCTGTCTTAGAACATGCGGACACTTACCGCGCCGCGGGCAATAACTCAATCAAATTTTTTTGATAATTGCATGTGGGAAGACTTGGCTGTAGATGCGCTGGTATCGTTTGATTAGTGCTTAGAAGCGTCTAGGACGCAATAAAATTGCAGGACTTGCATAAGGTGAGGGGGGACTTGGCTGCAGAGGCGCTGGTATCATGCATTTGAGGGGGCCGGATAATATTAAAAATCAAAATTAAAAGTTAAATGCAAAATTATTTCTGTAGGTAATAACACAGTATTTTATCACATAATAGATGTTGATTTTATATGAATTTGAAGCCTAGTTAGACCAATTAATTTTAAGAATTTTCTCCAGAACAAGTATTTTTAGTTTCAAAATAAAATATCTTCTGCCGTAGTGTCCCAAATTATTTTGATAAAAATTTGTTTTGATGACTCGTAAAAGTCTTAAAAGTATACAGAGCAGATTTAAAATGGAGTTTAAAAAATTAGTAGGTTATGTTTTACAGCTTTTTTACAATTTAGAAAAAAATTTTGATTAATTTTGCCATAAAACTTCAACTACAAATTTTTTAAACAACTTTTATAAATATTTTTAACAGCTTTGGCGCCAACTGCTCATGCAAGTTCCCTTACTTTATGGCGAACTAAATGCTTCTAGGCACTAAATAAACGATACCAGCTCGTCTGCAGACAAATCCCCTTACACCTTATGCAAGTGCCCCAACTTTATCGCGTCTAAGATGCTTCTAAGCACTAATCAAGCGATACCAGTGGATATACAGTCAAGTCTCCCAACACCTTATCCAAGTCCCCCAACTTTATCGCGTCCGAGATGCTTCAAGGCACTAAACCAACGATACCAGTGGATATACAGTCAAGTCTCCCAACACCTTATCCAAGTCCCCCAACTTTATCGCGTACGAGATGCTTCAAGGCACTAAACCAACGATACCAGTGGATATACAGTCAAGTCTCCCAACACCTTATCCAAGTCCCCCAACTTTATTGCGTACGAGATACTTCAAGGCACTAAACAAACAATACTAGCGCATCTGCTGTCAAATCTTCCTACTTTATCGCGTCTAATTAAACGATACCAGCGCATCTGCAGCCAAGTCCCACAACTTTATCACGTCCTAGATGCTTCCAAGCTCTAAAGATTTGATACCAGCGCATTGGCAGCCAAGTCCCCCCACAGCTTAGGCAAATCCCCCTACTTCATTACGTCTTAGATGATTTCAAGCACTAGAAAAGTGGTACCAGCTCATCTGCTGCCAAGTCCCCCCACACCTTATGCAAGTCCCTCGACTTTACCGCATCCTACATGCTTCCAAGAACTGAAGAAATGGTACCAGCGCATCTGCAGCCAAATCCCCCCACAGCCTATGCAGTTCCCCTAATTTTATCACGTTCTAAATGCTTCTAAGCACTAAACAAACGATACTAGCTCATCTCCTGTCAAGTCCCCCAATTTTATCGCGTCGTAGATGCATTTAAGGACTTAACAAACGATAGCAGCGCATCCGCCGCCAAGTCTTCCTACCCGAAGCTCCTAAGTTTACAGACCTCCGTCCAGTGTTCCCTGTTGAAAATATCCAGATGGATTCCCACATGGAAATCCACATGGAAATCTACATGGAATCCAGCGGAATCTATGTAGATCTACGTAGATTTCCACGTGGAAATTCAGTAGGAAATTCTAAAGTGAATTTCCACATGGAATTCCACATAGATTTACAATATATCCACGCCATTTTTTACATAGATTTCCACATAGTTTTCCACATGGAAATTCAGTAGGAAATTTTAAAGTGAATTTCCACATGGAATTCCACATAGATTTACAACATATCCACGCCATTTTCTACATAGATTTCCACATAGATTTCCACATGGATTTCTATGTAGATACACGAATCCACAAGGATTTTCATGTGGAATTCTACATGAATAAACAGTAAAATTTACGCCAGTTTGTACGTGGATTTCTACAATGTATCCAAGTTATATGTCTTTAAGAATCAAGAATCATAATGCATATCGGAAACAAATGTTATGTCAAATATTACGTCAAATATTACGTTCTTGAAACTTGTGATACGTATACAAAATTTAATATCATTATAGACACTCATGAAAATTTAATATATAAAATTAACGACTTACTGCTTTTTCTTGCTTCATAATATTGATTTTAATTTCAACATTAGTACAAAAATCATCTTCATTTTATGTGATATTATAATATAATAATGAATATAATGTATACTAAAATAGTATATTATGCATTAATTATAAAAGTAAACATGAATTGTAATGTAAGTACAAAAAATGTATGTGATAAGATAAGACTTAATACTGATAAACAGTAGCAGAAAGTAAGTACAAAATCTAATGTAAGTACAAAAAATATATCTTCTTCGTAAAAGATAAAATTGAACATCGATTCAATTAATAGTAATTTAGATAACTAGTTTATTTAACTTCCTTTAATTTGTTTTTCCTTTCTTTTTTTGATCATTTAACTCCCACGAAATACAACGACTGAATTTTTCTTTTATAAATTTATTAAGCTCCGATTTGCTAGTCACTTTATTAACTTTTCTGAAATAATATTTCATTGTAACTGCAGAAAATAGAAAAATTTATTTTTTAATTATGTTTTCGTAAAAATCAAAATTTATTTTTGTCATAACTATTCTTACGCTTAAGGGCTTCCTTCTTGTCTGGTGATAATTCCTTTCGTAGTGATCCGTTTGGTGTCGTCACCTTTGGGCCAGCCCTGAGGCATCTTCGTCTCAGCTCATGATCATGATAAAGGAATCGTAAAATGTGTACAACACATCTAGATTTAGAACTTGCACCTAGGGCCAAATCCCACTCCGCTTCTGGTACAGCAACATCTTTATAAAGATGTATCATCTACAAAAACATATATTTACATAAATAACAAAATTATTACGATATATTCTTAAAATATTTACAAAATATTCAAATAACGTACTTTTTCTTTGGTAAAAGCATCCTCGTAGCGTTCTTTAAACTTTTTGGGCGGAATTCCCGCGATGTTTGGAACGTTATCAGATTTTTCCTCTGTTTTTGCATTACCATCACAAATAGCATTTTCTTGTTCCTCAATATTATCAAGTGCAATAGCATCTTCTTTTTCTGAATTAGAATTGTTTTCGATTCCAAATCTTTTCTGCGATCTTGGTTTTTTCAAAGGTTTATTATGTTCTTCCTGTAATGTTAATTTGTTCCATAATAATAGTCACAACTTATATGCCTTATTTTCGTAAAAGTAAAAGAACAAAATATAGAATAAAGAACGATAAATATATAAAGATAAAAAGTTCATTACTGTGATGGACTTAAAAATATTGTTTCTATAAAATCTTTTTTTATTATACAATTAATATATGACAAGAAACAAACCTTTTCACTTTCACTACTGCTAATTTTTCTTAATCTTTTGTTTTTTTTTAACTGTATAAACACGTTTAGTTGACTTTGGTGTACTGGAGATAGGCATCTCCTTTTTTGGCAACACAGGTGAAAATTGACTGTCAAACACTGGTACATCATTATCTGGTGTATATGTTTTCTGCGAAAAGAAATACTTTTTAGTATAAATACGTCAATGCATTTACATCTTAATTTTTATCAATAAGTCACTCACAACATCTTCTGTATGAGTAGGCACAGTTTCCATTAAGTCACTGTTTTCTGCTGATTTTAATAAATCATTATTAAGCGATGAAGCCTTTATAGGTTTTGATGACAATTCCTCTTATGAGTTTAAGAACCCTATTAGATAATTTTAAGTTGCTAAGATTTGACTTTTATTAGCTGTAACTTAGAGAATTTAAAACGCTTTTTTGTACAGATCAAAAACGTACACTAATTGTTGGAAATTCTAGCCCTCTAAAGGTTAACAAGAAAGACGTATTTATGCATAGTTTTGCCTTTTGATTAGAGGCATATGAAAATGATCATTTGAGGATCGGGAAGCCATTTGTTTGTAATCTTACGAAAAATATTAGTAACTAACTGAACAACTAAGTTAGACCCAAATGACAAAAATTATTAAATATGAACGTTGCTTTTTTAATTACATGCAATCGTAAATATAAAATGTTCTTAAACTACAATGAGTATAGAATTCCAAAAAAATTCAAATTTTGTAACACACACCTGGAATATTATTGATTTTACGATTACTGCCTTCGCTATAATCACTTCCTGTACCCATCTTCATCATTGATTTTTGAAGTTGCAAATTCATAAATATATAATCTTCATATTTCTTTCGCTCGTCCAATAAATTGTTATATAAGTTATCGCGTTCCGCTTTAACCGATATTATCTCCTCATTTCTTTTGACAAGATCACTTTCAAGAACTGCATTCTTATTTCTCAAAATAACTATTTTTTTTGCACTTCTTGTAATTCCTTCTCTAACATTTCTAATTTGATTTTATCACTATCATTATCATCAATTACTGTGTTGAAATTTGGCGTTATTTGCAAATCATTAAAATTATCAGATTTAGTTTTAACGGTTTTTGCTTTTGATAATATTTCAAGAGCTTCTTTTGATCTCAAATCTTTTGTTTTTTCCTTAACCTAAGTTTCAGTTAAGACTTTAGAAATAGAAACAAATACAGTTTTTAAAAGGAATATAGTAGGTTACAGAATTTTGTTTCTTGCTTGAAATTTATTTCTTGCCTCTCAAAAAATTGACAAAACTAAATTCCTAACTATTTGCTATTATGAGAATTATTGCACACAATTAAACAAAGAAGAATATGAAACAGTGATTTTAATTGTTCTAAGCTTTAAATTCTGTAACCTGCCCAATATGCATATAATATTTATTGATAATTGAAATATATATACCGCTTTTTCTTTAATCTTCTTTAATTGCACGTCATTATGAACTTCTGGTTCACTTTCAGAAGATTGATCTCCATCATAATATCTTTCTATAACGCTATCGTCTAGAGGTGGAAAAACTACTCTTTTTGCAATATCTTCTGAAGAATTTTTACCTTGAAATATATTTATATATATATATATATATATCAAAATATATGATGCGATAAGCCCTAATGTTTTTAACCATACATGCAAAATTATAAACATTTTTTTTCAATTAACAACTTTTATTATAATTAAATAACCCTTAAGCAATGTATTAAATTAAATTGAACACCACTGTGAAAAACAAAAATATTGTCAGAAATATTTTAAAATGAAAACATTTGTCCATAATTCATAATAATTGTAATATACAAAATAAATAAGTTTCAGAAATAATAGATTTTTTTGAGCGTTGCGTATGCTGTGTTATACAAGAACACTTATAAACTTAACTACTTAAAAGTGAATATATGACTATCATAAAATATAAATAATACCTTCTGTTATACGTCCAACTTGAACACCATAAGCTTCCTCTTCTTCTTTATCACATTCTTTGTAATAACAGGTGTAAATTTTTCTTTTATCAAATCGTGGTATCCCTTTATCATTTGCAAATTCAACAATTGAATTTAATGGTACGTTTAATTTCTTCCCCCCATCTATAAATCTGACGTAGGCCATGAAAGCTTTTTGCGAACAATCCATCTTAAAAAAAATATGAAATTACTTTAATTATAATTATCTACATAAATAATCCAATTGTTTGCATATATCACTTTTAAAACTGCCAAGGCAATATTACTTTTAAAACTGTCAAGGCAATATTACTTTTAAAACTGTCAAGGCAATATCACTTTTACAACTGTCAAGGCAATTGAAGCAAATCTTTGAAAAAAATATTGTGTTATAATGAATAAAATACATTGATTATATTGCAGTTACATACTCATTTTAAAAATCGGCTGTAAAATAATTTTTTTTAGCAAGTTTATTTTTAAAGGATTTCTTAAAAATTACAAATCACAATAGGTCACTACAAGTTATTAAAGATATAACTAATGTCAATTTTAAAGGTTATAAATCAATGACGCCTTGATCAATCAATAAAAGCAAGCTATTAAAAATATTACCTTTGTTAAGTTTTGACTGCTTCAAAATCAATACTGTTAATATAAAGAAAGTTGAACTCTATTTTTCTTCATGATTCTTACATTTTCAGATAACTTATAATCGAATTTTATACTAAATAACTAAACAATCAATTATCAATCAGTTAACCAAGAATACGCGAGTAAATCAATATCATACAAATGGCGGTGACGTGGTGACACGTGTGAATATTCATTTGTAATAAATAGTTATTTCAATTTTAATACGATACGGTGAAAATTAAGGACCTGTTTTTAAAAGTATTACATTGCACAATTTTAAGCAAAATTAGGTGTCAGTGACATCACTGTAGAAATCCGTGCCACCCAAACGGAACAAAGAAAAAACTAAACGACTAGACAGATAAGGAAACATCAAGCATCGAAAGTATGGACTGTCCGTTTTACAAATCTGGACGTAGGAGGAACAAAGCGAAATAAGGTCCGCCTCCATTCCCTTGGCCTACGTCCGGATTTGTGAAACGGGCCTTTATCCTTTGTTCTTATCTCTGCGGGGTTTTTAACCTTAAATTAATATGTAGTATTGGTTACAGTTCAAACTGTTGGTTTGGCGTTGGTTAGTAGTTTCAGTGGTTTAGTGATTAATAAATTAATAAACTGACACCAAATTTAGCTTTGTTGTATTGACTAATATTTTTGTAACCAGAGTTTAACGTTCGTGTTATATTAGAAAAAAAAATATCTTATCCACAGGACAATGTTCGTTATCATGCTGTATGTTCAAACTGTAAAAATTATGTAAAAGAATTCACAAAGAAAGATCGTTTTGCTGTTTGTGAAATCTGTGAAGAAAGGCTATTTTTAAAAGCTCCAAATTATAACGATTTTTTCGTAGTATTAAATGTTGAAGATGACATAAAAAATGTGATTAAAGCGAATGCTGTGTACTATTTAAACGTAATGCAAGAAAATAATAAAGAAATGACGGACTTGAAAGATTTTTGTTCAGGCCGTAAATACAAAGAGTTTGTGAAAAAATTGCCAAATGAATTTCAGAACAGTTACGCAAGTATTACATTTAATAGTGATGGTTCACCGATATTTAAAAGCTCAAAATTTTCTGTTTGGCCTATTCAACTTAATATTAACGAGCTTCCTTTTAGCGTTCGACAAAAAAATCCTATAACTTACGCCTTGTGGTTTGGCAAAGGTAAGCCAGATATGTCTATATTTTTGAAACCTTTCGTAAATGAAATGAACAAATTATCAGATGGTGGAATTACTTGTAAATTGAACAATGAAAATGTGAATGTTAAAGTGTATGCATTATGTTGCTGCGTAGATACTGTTGCACGACCTACAATGTAAGGTTTTATGCAGTTTAACGGTTATTATGGATGCAGTTGGTGCTTGCACCCTGGGGAATTGGTACACCAAGAAAAAACAGCTGTCGTCAAGTATCCCATTATAAGTTATACTCCATCTAAAAGAACTGAAGAAAATATGATCGAGTTTCTAGAACAGGTGGTAACAACCAACTCTGTAGTTTACGGTGTGCGCATGGTATCACCTTTATTAAATATAAAGAAATTTGATATTATTGATGGTTTTGTACCTGACGCCATGCACTGTGTTGCATTTGGAGTTGTAAAACAATTCACCACTCTATGGTTGGATGTCAGAAATAAGCCCTACAGTATTTCTAATAACACCATCGTCTTCATGGATAATTTGATGAAGTCATATAAAGTGCCTACCCATATAGCAAGACTGTCACGTTCTTTATCTGACAAAAAATATTGGAAAGCTCGAGAGTGGGCGAATTGGTTACTATACTACAGTCTTCCGATATTACAAAATATCGATGACTTCGAAGTGTACGCCAAGCACTGGTCATTGCTTGTTGAACCATTCCATATTCTCATGAAAGATTCAATATCTTTTGCAGAATTGATGAGAGCTGATAGATATTTAAAGGAATTTGTGCTACAGACCGAACTACTTTATACAAAAACAGCAATGACACATAACGTACACCAGTTGGTGCATCTTGCACAAAGTGTTGCTGATTGGGGACCCTTATGGGCCCATTCAGGGTATATTTTTGAATCAGGGAATGGAAAAATTGTCAAAACCGTGCATGTTGCAAAGGGAGTCTTAAGTCAGATGTGCAGAAACTTATCTGTCAGACAAAGTGTCAATATCTTAAAACAACACGTTTCAAAACAAGAAGAATCTTTAGCAATAGACTTTTGCAATTACTTAGAAAATAGGATAACGTACAAGACCGAGCGAGTCGGTAGTGACCAATATTTTTCAAAAAAAAATCATTAATGCTGCTGTACTAAGGACTAATAATCTAGTTGCAGAGTCATTTACATCGTACCAGAAATTAATTTCTAAACATATTGTATTCAAATCTTGTAAGAAACCACTGCTTCGATCAAACAATTCATTTATTGTAACACTTGACCAAGAATACATACAAATAGTTCAGTTCTTAGTTGATCGAACAACCAATGAAGAAGTCACATTACGTTACAAAGTTTTGATAGATAGTAATATTAATGACAAATGTTCATTTATAAAGAAAGTTGACAAAATAGAAGAAGAAATGCCATTAGTAGAAACATCTAAAATTCACAAACTATGTGTAGTTATGACAAATAGGTCGGAATATGTACATCTTTACAACACCAACAGACAAACTATACTCTTAAAACTTTCACTATATATATATATATATATATATATAAAATTCATATTTTATTATAATATCACATAAAATGAAGATGGGAATTGAACCCTCGCTCTTTTAAGTAGCAGCCAAGCATTTTACTTCTGGGCTACTGAGCTATACCGTAGCTGTATTACTAAACGTCTACATTAACTTATTTATTGAAAACGTTGGTATTTCATTCATAGATGCTTTACCGACTTATCGCCTGCTTCCCAAATGTCCCCGTAATGCCACGAACACGGCGGAATGAACGTCCACGAAGTACCGTCCTGAACTAAGGTCGAAGCTACGTTTTTATAAAATTCCGAAACAGATTTGAACATAGCTTGCAATTGACTATCTGCGGAGTGAAAAGTACTTGCATTGTCTTTGTAAATATTCCGACAGATGCCTCGTCTACTCACGAATCGACGAAATGCTAATAAAAAGGTTTGTGTCGTGAGGTCGCCTACAGCTTCAAGATGTACGGCACGGGTAGTAAAACAGATAAATAGTGTAATATACTCTTTAAAGCTCTTTTGTCCGCGGCACTTCGACACACGCAACTGAAAGGGACCAGTGTAATCTAAACCCGCAGGTTTGAACGAACGAGACGGATTAGTTTATAAAGCCGGAAGATCACCCATCAACTGGTGGGCTCATCGAGGCTTAACACGTTGACAAATTATACAAGTGCGACACTCCTTTTCAACAAATTGATTGCAACTCAATCCATGCGTGCTTCATAACCGTTACTAAAGTAAGGGTAGGTCTTCCATGAAGACATGAACGATGTCCGTGATATATTAACAATCGGCTTAACGATAAATTACTCGGTAAAATTGGAGGGTGCTTGTGTTCGAGAGGCAAGGATGAATTAGTTAGTCGTCCTCCTACTCCAACAACTCCGGTTTTTTTATCTAAATAAGGATTAAGTCGACATAATTGACACTGCTTCGAGAATAGCTTATTTTCTCTAAGGAGCCTAATCTCCGAATACAACGCATGATTTTGCGCAATTTTGATTAGTGAGACACGAGCATCTGACTATTCTTAAGTGGTCAAAAAATCCGGAAATGGACTTAATCCCTTTCGACGACGTTTAAAATTTTTGAAAAACCGTAAACAAGTAGCTGTAATGCGTAATAACCCATTAAATCCTGAGCAAAAACCAGAGCAGATACGAACGATCTGAAAGCAAGAAAGGTGCCATGGGCGAAAAGAAAATACCCCTGTTTTTTTGTTCATCATTTGCATTTGTTTATAACAAATTGTTTAAACAATTAGATTCGAAAATCGGAATTTCAAAATTCTGACAATGGCAATCGACTCTACGCGAAAAATCACGAAGAAAACCTCTTTGTCATTTTTTGATCAGAGTGCGTATTTTTTTTTTTCGCCCATGGCACCTTTCCCGCTTTCAGATCGTTCGTATCTGCTCTGGTTTTTGCTCAGGATTTGGCAGGGTTCGAGTGCAGTATCCCG
>JAPYYQ010003402.1:0-11496 GCA_030522585.1 Anagyrus pseudococci | reverse complement strand
CCTTATCTATATTAGAGCCAAAAATTGATTCAAAATTTTGAGTATAAGTTATTTATATACATTTTTTCCGAAATCGATTGTTCTTCGCGGCAAGCGCGTGAAATCGATTGGTCTTCGACGGACTTTGCGAATCCGATTGATTTTCGACGCAAGAGCGTGAATCGAGATGCTATTCGCGGCAACCTGAATCCGATTGATTTTCGCGGGGAATATGAAACCGGTTGATTTTCGTTAGGGGCGTCGACATAATCTCGTTGTGCCGTGAAAAAGCCCGCATCAGCTCTAAAACGCTTGAAGCAAGTAAGAAGCGCATTGTGGCATAGCGGCGCGAGGTGGGCCTGCTAATCGGCCGTGGGTACTACATCTGACAGCGGAGGCAGAGGATGAGGAGAGGTGGAGGGCTAAAAAAAATAAAGTATTCGCCAAGTTCTGTTCAAGGGTGCGTAAAGTCGCGAGGTAGAGGTGGCGCATAGCTTCTCCCCTCTGGGCGGCTGGGGGACAAAGGAACAGAGCCCAAGCCGTGGCAGAACGGAAATGCTCGGCGGAGCGGGAAAACTCGCATGCGGACGAGGCGCGCAAGTGTGCAGGCTGGCAGCTCTTGCCATCCAGTTGTCCGCCGCTTCGAGCGCTTTGTGTTTACTTGCGCTACTACCTGGAGATTCGTATCAAGCAGATAAGTCTGCGAGTGCGATCGTACACCTTTTCAAGCTCCATCGATTTTCCTGGTTTGCCTTTTGATATTTAGAACATAACGTGTGCTTTTGAAAACAATTCGACGCAGGCTTGGAGACCCGCTCTGTGTTTGTTCCATGACATGAATGACGGGTATTTTACTCGGCCGCCAACATATACTTCCACGAGCAAATAAGACACGAGTGTGAAAATAAAATGTCAGTAGTAGAAGGCAAACATGATCTGCCCTGTTTATTTGCCTCATTGAATTTTTTATTAATTAAAAATAGAAAAAAAACTCCGACTCCAGGGGACTTATTATAGACAAAGTGAGATGTTGATAAGCACAAGAGATAGTCGGCACAGAGGTTTATGTGTGTCGTGACGTTTTGTGCAGCGCACGGAACAGTTGTACAGATATCCGAAAGAAAAGTAAAGGGGAGCAGTCATGTTTTGTCCTTTTCTTTTCTACATATCGTTGCTATAAGGGAATAGTAGGTCGGTTCACCGGGACAGGGGACTTTACATCGAGCGCTCTTTAGTTTTCGCGCTTTTATAACGTTTTATTTTTTGGTTTGCCGTTCGCGGGGCTCAGTCTCTTCTCGCGAGGTAAATGGTAAAAGAAGTTATACTCTCGTCGGGAGTTGCGATTGTTGCGCACTTTTCGCGGTCGCGGCAAGTTGAGCCTTATATTATTTTTCGAAAAGTTAAGTGTCGTCCGCGAG
This sequence comes from Anagyrus pseudococci, assembly GCA_030522585.1. NCBI lineage: Eukaryota > Metazoa > Arthropoda > Insecta > Hymenoptera > Encyrtidae > Anagyrus > Anagyrus pseudococci. The sequence goes on along the minus strand of JAPYYQ010003402.1, from coordinate 10,099 downwards.
GACGCTTTATATCCCCGGGGCGAGGCAGGAGCGGGCTATAAAGTTTCACTTGGAGAAGCTCAAAGTTATTTCGAGCTATTTTTATTTCTCCCTGCCAGCGTAAATCAAAGGAGAGCAACAAAATAAAGGGAATAAAGTAAAATTACTTGAAATCCTGTCGGTCGAGCGTCTATGGAAATGTCGAAAGAATATAGAGAAGCTCAATGCCCGAGTAGGCGGAAGGTTCGAAGTAAGAGGGGGTGTAAAATGGAATATTGCGAGGGTGCGAGAGCAGTGGCTACTAGCCGAGACGCTCACGAAATCCAGCAGATATGCCGAGAGAGAGGGAGGAGTTGATATGAGCGGCTAATGCAGAGAGGCGTGAGCGCGCGCTAACGGTGCAGCCTGTCGTCGAGAGCTGGAGTTGCGAAAGTCTCTGGTCCCTGCTCTCGCCGGTCGGAGCAGTTATCCGCATCGGCGAACGCATAATCCCGCGGAGCGAGAAAACGTGCGCGCGACACGCACGTGCGTGCGAGTGTGCACTCGAGCGCTCGCTGGGAGCAGGAGAAGGAGCAGGCGGGAAGGAGGAAACTCGCGGAGAACTGGCCGACCAGCCGAGTCTCTTTCTCTTTTCTCCTCCGAGAGCTTGCCACTGCCGTCCTCGTCGCCAAAAGAGATTGCGTAAGTCCGATATACATGTGGTATACGGCAAGTCGCGCGCGCGGCTCTTGCTCTCCGCGCGCTCCTTTTTACCGGGGCACCTGGACTTTGCGGTCTACGGCCAGCCGACCGGCCCCATATCTCTCCCTCTCTTCCTCTTACCCCTTCTACGCCCTACGAATTTCGCGCCGTCAATTGAGAAATTGCATTTTAACGAGCACCAACACGCTCGCTCCTTTCTTCTTTTCCTTTTTTTTCATTTCAATTAACTCGAGAAATACTGGCCGTGAAGTTGATAAAGACTGCAATTACTTTATTGATACCGCCTTACTACTTTTTATCCGCGTATTTTGCTCGTGCGAAATTTTTTGAAATTTAAGCTCCATTAGCGATGCCAGTAAGTCTCATTACCTCGAGCGCTACACGGAGCGGAAGCTGACGTAAGAGTTGCGTTAAAAATCAAGCTGCTCCAATCAGAGTGTAACTGGAGGTGAGGGCTCTTGGTCCCATAGTGAAAGCGAGAAATCGCGCGGGGAATCCACTCCGAGTGTCACGCTCAAAAATCTCCACGCATAGACGAACTATCTTTCTCTCTCTCTCTCTCTCTCTCTCTCTCTCTCTCATCTTCTCTTTCTTGGACAGCTGTCGAAGCCAACCGGTCTTTCGCGTCCGTAATACTTCTCCTACTGTCCAAGAGAGTAAACGAGAGAGCAAGAGAGAGAAGCGTTGCAACACTCACGGTAGCTGCAGCTCGTTGTGCAGCCAGTCCCGCGCACGCATCGCCCTAGTATATAGGCCCCAGAGATATAAATCGCGTCCGTTATGTACCGGGCTTTTTTCTACGCTCCTCGCCGCCTCGTTTCGCGGCTTGGAGACTACGCCGAACATGCGACCGAGTCTCTCTCTCTCTCTCTCTCTCTCGCCCACACACTTTGTGAGGCTATGTAGAAACGGGTTGACCGACACGGCAGAGATCCGGATTGCAGTGAATGACGCTGGCATGGGCTTTCGTAACTGTATGAATATCGATTCGCTCCGTGCTCGCGGGTTTTTTTAGAGAGACTCGAGATGATTCATACTGGCGATCGGCTACGTGGAGCATCGGAATCATGGCGTTTTCATTCGTTTCTTCAGCTTATCTATTTCATCATTCGATCGATTCTTCGTTAATAATCTGTTATCATTTGTCACGATTTATACCTATACATTTATTTTATTCATTTTATTGATTCAATTCGATTTGGTGATGTAACTATTTTAGATCGACCTTTCTATCTCTTCGAACAACTCGATCAACTCTCAAACGCTTACTTTGGACGCTAAATGATTGTGGAGGGAAAAGAACTGTATTACACGGAGGGCCGTTTTGCGAATGAAAATGTCCGGCCAAAAATCCGAGCTCTCTCACGCTCTCGTCCAATCCCCCGGAATTTCCATTTCAGTGACCGTTCGCAATCAGCAGCAGCGAGGAACATCTACGCAATTTCGCCCGTCTCTTTCAACCCGAGCTCACGATTATAACTTGCACATTCATATTTCTCAATTTTTATTTCAATGTTCAATATTTTATTTGTGTTATTGTTTATCAAACAACCAGATGGGCTTATGCCTCCCTGTTTGAATCATTGACAATCTAATCTAATCTAATCTGTTTTCTCTCTCTCTCTCCCTCTCTCTCTCTCTCTTTCTCTCTTCGCCGAGCGGTTTCAATCAGCTAAAATCGACGATTATTTAAAAAGCACAGAAACACGCTTTCAAGCGGTAAACCTAGGCTGTTGATGCGTGCTAATCAAAATTTAATAATCCAGACGTCTTTCTCGCTAGCGAGCGTGTACTAGCGGACATCAAGAGCTGGACTAAAGCGCGTCTACGTTTAGTTTATAACGGTTAAGCAGTCTAGTCATGGATCGACATCAAGCGTGTTGGATGGATCGCTTTTCCATTTTCAATTTTCATCACTTCAATTTTCTTGCTCGTTTATTTCGTTTGTTCGCTGTACATCGTTTAATTATGCGAATACATTCTCGAGTTTGGAATGGTTAACGCGCCCGATATAATAGTGAGAAATATTTAAAGCGCGCGATATTAATTCATCCGGTAAATTTCGAATGAAAAGCAAATTACAGCATAATCATTGATTTTCGTAATTTTATATGCAATATATAATATATACATACATACATAGTATATAATAAAATTGGAAAAAGTTTTTCGATAAATCGTGTTTCGTACGTCAAGGCATGCTTGGAATTATTTTCATATTAAAATATTATAGCCGAACAATTTAACTTTTCGAAAGCACATTTTCTTATCTACCGATGTAACCAGCACCTTTTTCTAATTAACTCGCATACAAATAAAGAGAAACCAAATTTTAAAAAAAAGTTTAAGGTTTTATGTTTGTATTAGTGAGAAAATTTTAAGTTTAAATTAAATCAAAACATAAGAATGAAATGTGTGAGCAAAGAACTTTGTGTGTCGTGTGTACTAAAACATTAGCTCTCGTTGTTATTCGAACGAAAACATCTCATCAAATAGTACACTTGAAATTACAACTCTTCGAAACTTAGTTAATAGTGTAGTTGCACGAATTTGCACGTGAAATGTAAGATTGCTAAAAGGTCGTTTTATTAAAGGTAAAATAAACTAAGTTTGGATGTGCTGTTGTAACGACGTATCGTAAGTGGAAGAGAAACCCGAATGCTTGAGCGTGTTCAGGTACGTTGCAAGTTGAAAGCATTAATCATAAATAATGAATAAGTGAGAGAAAAAAAAGTTGTAAAGCGTCTGAAGAGAGTAATGGTAATGTGTGTACGTGTGGATGTGTGCATGTGTAGAACAATTGGAAGAAACAACAGAAAAAAAAGTAATGTCTACGATACCGATGCTATTCTGAGTACTGAGTTCCCAGTCTTTCATGAGGATTTCTCTGGCAGGTCAGGATGACGTCGACGTGGGTGCACCTATAATGCAGAGAGCGTTTGTACAGTTATACGAGTGATGATTGCATTGGTTTGCGTACATAAAAGCCTATATACATAGCGTGCGCAAAAGAGGGAGGGCCAGCGGAGTGCGAGTAGAGCAGAGACCGAGGGCTGGGGGCCGGCACCCACGTGCTCCCAGTTGACGCACAAGCTCGCACATTTTTCCCTCCAGCAGCCCGATCGAGCGAACGTCTCGTGTCCGGCGCTCGAGCGCAGCAGCCAACGAATTCTCTTCGATAGAACGCCAGCCCGAGGATAATAATGCTATATTCGTGATATAGTAGGCGATAAAGTCCAGTCGATCGTTCTTTTGTTCAGGCCTAACAATAAGCCCTCCTTTGTTCCACTACCCTTCTCTCTCTCTCTCTCTCTCTCTCTCTCTCTCTCTCTCTCACTCGTTCTCCAAAGACCGAATCTTTGCCCCCCCCCACACACACACACACACCAGCTGCACCGGCCTCTATTGATTTGCAAACGATTTTCGGCAGGCGTTATCCTAGACATTTTATTCGAAATACTCGGATGCTACTAATTTGGATAGAGAGGTGTTGCCGTTGTCGCTAAGCGGGCCAGCGAGGAGTGTGTAAGCACTCTACTGGCAGTAGAGGAGTTGTGTCGGCAACAAGTGCAACGACGCAAGGACAACGTCATCGTTGCGGGGCTTTTGCAGAATTGCGGCAAAAAAGACAAGGAGAAATCGCTAGGCGCACTGGGTTGCGCGAGTATGCCTCTAACCGAGGGGAAGTTTACTAGCTACTCTGCTCGACCGGCACGCATGCGATCTCACAAGCGCAATAAATTCACGTGTGCTTTGGCGCTGAGCGTTGCAAGGGGAGGGGGCAAGTATTCACGAACGGCTTGCGAGATGCGTAATTCCAAGCAAGCCACAACACCATTCTTCCCCTTCTCCCCTTTCTTTTTTTTTTTCATCTTTCTTCCATGTAAGCGTGTGTGTTCAGTCACGTTTCGTGAATTTTCAAGTTGATTGACAGGTTTTTCCGGTTGCGCTTCGACACGCCTTGTCGATTATAGGCCACAAGTTTTACGAGTCTCTATGCTCGCTCGCGCGAGTTATACATTTTGCATGCACGCGTTTTTCGAGCAGTAGCGGCTATAATTTCGTACGAAGAAGCAATGTGCGTGTGTGTGTACAACTCTAGTATGCTGTACGGTTTAGCAGAGCGTCGACTGAAATTCACAATGACGTAATATTATTTGCTTTTATTCGGACACGCAGGTGCCCCCCCCCCACACACGCACACACACACACTTATTCACGCTGTTTCTCTGTTGAAAGATTGCGTATTATTAATGCGATCGTGAAAGAGCCGCTGCTGCCGTGGCCCGTAATATTCCCTTTTCCACTGGCACAAGTGCATCCGTAGAGTTTTTTAAACGGCTGGCTAATAAGAGCGCAAAGATGTGTTAATATGAAGAAGGGAAGGTAATTTCGAGGGTAACAGCTAGTTGGGCCGCTGTGGGTGTGTGTGGGTGCAGTAACAGGTCCATTACTCCAAGCTCAACTGGCTGTCGCCTGTAGGAAGGCTCGGTAGGGTGCGCGTGCTCAAACGTCACGCTGGCGCGTCTTCGGAAAGCGTGAAGTGGTGCGGGGGAGAGCAGTGACTGGGGGCTCAAGGCGCACTTGCGTTTCACGGTATAGCCGCGGTAGGAAACGACGAGCCGCAGCCGCCGGTTTTTCGCGGCGTTACGTAAGCCCGTGAGGCGAGCGCGCTCGGCGAGCGCATCGCCAGAGGCTTTCCCAACGGTCATACACGTCCGAGAAGGCGCTTTCCCCTCGCGCCTACTGCTTATGCAGCTAGCCATACGTCTAATGCACATGTGCGTTGCTTTAGTTTTCGTAATTGCCGAGGCTTGCATTATTTTTCATGCTTTCATCGAATTATTTCAAGAAAGTGCGCTCCAAGTTAATAACGCGCTAGGTGGTAAGTGTGCGCGTGTGAAGGGTGGAGTGGGGTTATTCAGTTGATATTTCCAACTGTAGTAAAAGTCGAAGGACCGGAGGGCCACGGGAGCGTAATTACTTTCGAGCCTTTCCCGAGAGCTAAAAGACACAAACAATCACGGAGCGTCTTCCGGTCCAATAAATTCCGTGAGCGGAGAAAATTAGCTCGAACGAGCGATCGTTTCGAGTGCAACTTGGACGCGCTTCGACTTTGTTCGATGGCCAAAGTTGGCCGATCAAGAGCAACACTCGAGCCGGCGTCGAATCAATCGCACAATCTATTTCTCTCCGGCCGTTAGCCGGGCTTACCCTCTTGCTCTTTTACGCGGCCACGAGTAATTGGCCGTCGGCTGGCAAATCAGCCAGGTAGACTAAAGCCGCGATATCTCGCTTCCGCTCGTCACTCTAAACTCTCGAGAGCGCGTAAATCAATTATTACGCTCGTAATTTAGCTGCAGCTCGCCTCTTTTCCCGCTGACGAAAAGATTACTAGACCGGCCACTCGCATTTCGCCCCCGAGAATGTTGGAGACAAAAGTTTTGTCAAAGAGCGGAATCCGTATAGCCAAGGCAAAAAGAAGATAAAACGCACAGACTTGAGATCGTATGGGTCCTTGAAAGCCACACAAGCCAAGAGCTAGAGAATCCAAGGTTATGCGTAACCAGAGTATGCTTCTCTTGCAAAGTAGACTGTAGCCGAAGCATTTTGCCTGGATCGAAGCAGGCTTCATTTTCCCTGGCAGCACGCGCCTTGGAGCTTCGCTCTCGCCGCCGCGGCTTTTATGTATAAAAAGCGCGGCCTAGACGAGGAGGCGAGGCACATGATAAGGTGGGAGGGACGCGTTGTTCATCATGTTGCCTTGTTTCGTCTAGCAGCAGCAGCAGCAGCAGCAGTAGAAGGATGAGGAGGAGGAGGTCTCACTCTTGCGCTCCCTCGCTTTTTTACGCTAAAAAATCTGAAGCGTGCTTCCGCCTAAGGTCCCGCGAAAAGAATGCGAGTATCAAGAACGCTCTCTACGCGGAAAGGAATCTCGAGGGTGAACTCCTTCTCTTTGCAGCGCTGCTGCTACTGCTGTTGCTGCACTCGCTCTACTCTCCCCAGGCCCTACTCTTTCTCTCTTTGTCTCTCCGTCGCTCTGCTTTCTTGTCGATCGAACGGCTGGGCGAATGTTTAGCTTGCAGCCCCCTCTCATCCTCTGGCGAGATCCGTTTCCCGCGGGAGCGCACAGAGCCTGCCGCTCGAGAGTCAATGCCATTCCGATAAGAGCGGCTTTAGCGCGTGCACACGAGCCTAGTCATAGGCGAGTTTATTCGTACGGCCGAGGTGAAGCAGTGAAATCGAGTAGAGGATTCAATCGAGCGGGGGGGGGGCGGCGGCCTTTGTCTTTTAGCCTTTGACCTTTTACTCTGCGAGCCCGTCGCGCCTTTTTTCTCCTCCGTATCGCCTATAAACTTTTTACACTCGTCTCCCCGTTTCTCTTTCTCTCTCTTTGCAGGGAGCTCCTTTAGTTTAGTAGAATACGAACAATCAAGCAGGAGAGTAAAAGCCAAATGAAATGATAGGAGTGCAAAGAAGGCAAGCTGCACGCAAGCCGCGGTAAAAAGTCCAAGAGTAGCTCACGTGGGAGGGCGAGTGCGCGTCAGCCGGGAGAAGTAACTTCGGAAAGTCAAACGTCGCATGGCCTGGCGGAGGTAGGAGCTTCAGTAGTAGCGGGCTCGATACACTCCGGCGCGCGCTAATTAGCCAGCTGGGGAGTTTCCGAGCCGCGAGCGCGCTCGGGAAATCGTTAGTTTAAAAGCCGAGGCGACTCCCTTGAGGGACACGACAACGACGAGGAGTGACGGCCTCGACTCACGCTACTGCAACACATCAGACTCGCTCGCTCGCCCGGCTGGACTCCCCCATAGGCTCACAATGCCTGCACGTCTTCCTTTGGCATTCGGATGAGCCGGGTTATCGCAACTTTTACTTTGGCAATTTTTCAATAATTTTAAAAGAAATGTCCAATCGTTGACTACGGCTACAATCCTGGCTGTTGACAGTAGCTCGATTTTATTCGAATACCTAATCAAATGTATACATTGAAAGAAGGAAACTTTGTTTCCCTGTCAATCGAGCGCTATTTTCTATTTAAATGAAAAGGATTTAGAGCGCGTAGAGAGGCAAGAGGAGAAAGAAAAAACAAAACGGCAGAATAAAAGCCAAATAGCGCTTTCCCTGCAATGCATCATTGTCAATTAATCAAGAGCCACTCGTCGGCTGTAGAGGAGCAAAGGATCGGCTCGCAAATGAATCCGCGGCGGCAACAATGCAGCTTGGCCCATTGAGTCCGGTCACATTCACGCGTCACTTTGTCCAACGAGTCAGTTGAAAGTGCGGATAGCGTCGAGGGGAGGGAAAAGCTGGGTAGAAGAAAAAACGATCGGAAAGAGCAATTGGCCGAGGCATACAAATAGGCAAGCCGAAAATTGCGAACGGCCGGCGGCGGATTAGCAGCGTGGAATTAACGTCAGGCCGAGGAGCAGTCGGCCCGACTTTCCGCTCTTCACGAGCGCAGCAATACGCGCAACCGAGTCCGAGGATACAATCAATTGGGTGAACGCGTAGGTTATCGTGGAACGATACATTACTGCGGCCACTGCTGCTGCTATACGGCCACCACAGCAGCTCTGCTTTCAATTTGCAAATGCAGATTGCTTTTCATTTTAATATAAATTGTTGAAAACAAAGGCAGTAATTATGTCGGCTGCGAGAGGTATAGGGGGCAACTATATAACAGACGAACGCGCGCTCTGCAGCAGGCCGGAGCGCCCTGGAATGCCGGATTCTATTGTGCGCCGCGCGGGAAAGCAGTACTGCTCTGCCCCCCTGTTCGCGATGCGCCTGGCATTTGTTTCCCGCGCGCAGATTGCGCTACCCATTGCAAGCAACGAGCGATTCGAGCTCTCCTCTGCTTTCCGAATAACACCCTCTCCTCCATTCTCCTCTCTCTCTGTTTTTCGAACAAGCAATCGGACAAGTAATAATCCAGGAATTATTCCAGTCGCCAAGACGTACGGCCAAGCCGTCTGTAGTAGGCAACAAGGATCGTCCTCTCGACGAATCTCACCCAGAATCGAGCGACAATCAGTCTATTCGCGAAATTTTACGCTTGTAGAAACATCAGTTGGAAGTGACTAGCCGAAAACTCGGAGTAATCTACTCGCTCGGTTAGACAGCGAGCGCGAAGAAAGCAGAGAAAAAATAACGGAGAGATAAAAATGCAGGAGGAATGGGCTCTTTTGGCTAGATCGCAGAGAGAAGGGAAAGGCAGGATCGAGTGCTGCGATCGTCGAGGGAGGGCTCGATGAATTAGGCGAATGCGCGCTTGGCTTGCCTACTCCGAGAGATAATAACGTAATTTAGCGCTCGAGCTTTCCGCTAATCGCATGAGTTACAAACCATTGGTTTGTTCGCTCGCGCTCGTGATTCGCTTTGTGTTGGGGAAGGAGGCTGCTGCTGCTGCTGCACACTGTCTATCTGGGAGTTACGGGGCCGCGGGGGAGGGCCGTGCGTGTCCAGTGGTGCAAAACGCGACATTCGAACGCTCGGCGCCGAGTCAGCCGGAACGAAGTTATCGGCGTTTCGCTCTTGGCCTCTCTCAGAGCTCGCGGCTTCTCCTCCCCAAAGCCCGGCCTCTCTCTCAGGCCTTTTCTCTCACCCTTAGCCTCTCGTCTCGCGCATCGTTGCGAAGCTTTGGCTGCGCCTCTCTCGCTCGTGCGACTAATAAACCTCCTAATTGATGGACCGAGATTAACCACTTGCCTGCACACAACCATACGTTCCAGCTCTATTTTGAGCTTTTCAGCAAAACATTTTTATCACTACTCCTGAGAAGTTCTATATTCAGCCTGTTTTTTGGCGTGGGCTAATTAAAGAGGCTTTCGTAACCCGACAACTCCATGGGAAAGCGAGTAAATTGTGCGCATTAGCAAGCATAGTAAAATACATTTAAGTGGCTGGTTAAAAGACAAATAAAAAGGAAGAAGAAAAGAAGAGAAAATAAAATAAAAACAAACTGATGGGTAAATCTCGCGTTAGTCATTTAGATGGCCCCATAATTCTGTATCTATCCTCTGTCTGTCCCTCTGTGTTCCTTCTCAATCGCCTCTTCCAGTGTCAGTTTTACACATCTCTTGTTTTTTTTTTGGCTTTCTGTCCAGCTGCACGTTTTCTCCTGTTCTGCACGATTTAAAGGCGGGTTCAAGCCGCCGTTCGGCGAGGAAGCTGCCGAGGAAGGGGAGATTACTCGAGCCGCCTCTTTGCGCAGCTCCGGGGGCGATTTGGCGTGCTAATTAATCCCCCGTGGGGCGGCGCAGATGAAAGGGGAATAGAGGGGAGCAGAGGCGCCGGAGAGCGAGAGCTTTCATTGTTGTATTGGGATCGGTCCAAATCACGTGACCGCCGCGATATATAGTCACACACTGGCGGATTTTTAACATAGGCCTTATGGCAAAGAGTAGGATTTGATCGT
>JAPYYQ010003401.1:0-11501 GCA_030522585.1 Anagyrus pseudococci | reverse complement strand
AAATCACAAGAATGTAAGTATATCCGAGCACTGCTATGGACTATTGTAATTTTTACTAGAATATTTGTAAAAATTATAATATGTGTTTTCTCAGTGTAAGAGTTAGACTTCTGTTCCACTTAAGCCAAGCCACATAACTGTCTATTCCTAAAATACGCTCATCGAGCATTAGTATACGATAAGACGAAAAAAAAGGAGAAAATTTCAAAAATGAAGGAGCATCGATCGGTATCGAACGGTAAAAGAAAAACCAGCCGCGTATCCCTTTCGATGCCGAAAAATCCTGAAATAACGGTCAAACGAAGACTCATTAATAAACACCTTGACCGGCCCTCTATACACCACATACCGCACAGGTATATCTCTTCGGATCAGCTGCTCGAACGAATCTTCATCTTCAGCCACAGGGCAATCGAAAAGAGAGAGAGAGAGGAGTAAGAAAAAGAAGAAAAAAGAGCGAGTAGTAATAAATGAAAGAGGAAGCACGGAGTTGAAAAAAAGGCAATCAAAACTTCAGCTGCTGGGGGGGGGGGAGGGAGAGGAGGAGGAGGAAAGATAAAGCCCGCTCTCTCATCATCAGCACACATCATCCCCGAAAAATCGTCGGAAAGTCGTAGTCAGCCATTGTGGCGTTTAACACTGCCTCCCTCTCTCTCTCTCTTCCTTCTCAGCCATTCCCTTTTTTTTGTTCGTCTCTCTCGCTCTCTCTTGCGCGCTGTATTGTCGCGGCTCGCGCGCGGCTCACAGCAGCTCGCTAAGTAGGGCGTGACACCGTTTTTCTCTCCGCATATATACAGCTAGCTCCTCCTCCTCCTTCTTCTTCTGCTACTGCTGCTGCTTGAGCGCGAACAAAATTCTGACTCTTTCACACTGGATCCGCTTGGCTTTTTCCCATTTGGCTCTCTACCGCGAGAAAGAGAGAGAGAGACAGAGACCATTTAAAGGTTCTACCGATACATAGATTCATACACGTATATAACCATGTACACGTAACCATGTAACAATGCGCATCTGTTATTCGCAGCTGTTGTGCAGTCTCTCTCTCTTTTTGCGTGGGTGTGGTGTGCAATGAAACGCGGATTATTTCACGCTATAGCAGACGAGGCCTACTTTATTGCGTCCCTTCCCCCCCCCCCTTCCCTGCTGTCAAGTGTGATGAAACGTATCGTCGGGGAATTTTTGAAATTTACTCAAACTTTTCGAATCTCTCTAAATTCAAAACTCGACGATGTTGAAGTTGTACGCGAATAAACTTGATGTTTTAAGGAGAGAAAAAGAGAGAGAATGGGCGAGAGGGTAGAGCGAAATGATTAAACAAATAAAAGTCTGCTCTTGTTTTAAAGAGGGTCAGAGGGCAGGGACTGGAGTTGCGGATTCGCTCGACATTTACCGAAAACTTGGCATATATTCCAACAATTTATATAAATATTTATGCTTCAAAACGTGTATATATGTATACTAGCCGCCGAGAGTATCTTGGCGCGCGCGCGCGCGCGCGTGTGTGTGTGTGTGTGTATTTCTAAAAGGCCATATCCTTGTTTCCTTGAAGATCGGCCGCCGAAAAACTTTTACCCGGCACGAGTGCTCTACTGCTTGCGATGTATCACTTTCCAAACAAAAATCATACATCATTTATCATCGATAAATATGACGATATTCCATAGCCATTGCCGAGATATGCCAATTGTATGTACATACAGAACGTATCAATGATCCAGATTTAACCTTAGTATCCGAGAATCCACAAACATCGCGAAATTTTTAACATAAAAATAATCCTCGACGTCTGAATTTCCTTTAAAAATGGCCTTAGATCCACGTACACGTGCGTACACATACGTGTATACGTACACTAACACTAACACTAAAATCGCTAACGTATACTTGCGGTCGTACTATTTAAAGTTGAATCAGCTTAGAAGCTTTGAAATTCAGTGTCTACAGACGTTTTTTCTGTAACTGTGTTTATAACTTTGCTTTAGCAAGTCTTTGCAGTACTACTTTTAACGCGTAGATCCGAGAATTATAGAAACTCACTGGTTCTGCGCGATCTTACTTCTGCATTACGAAACGTTGATTAAAATGTTAATTTAAAAGTTTTCTCGATAATGAAATTTTTCTTAAAATTGACAGCTGTAGAGTTGCGCTAACGATCGGCCTCAACCACCTTTTGCAACAACTAGTAATATAAATTACAATTTTTTTAGTACGATTTAGCCTTGTTTTCAAGAAACAAGCTGAGCAAATTAGTTGTGGAGTCGGTTCACGACATACCACAAAATTGATAAATAACCTCAAATTATAATATGATGCATCCAACAATCAGGATATCACATGTTCGAAATATTGAAGATTCTCGAGAAAGAAAATGGTAAAAAAGAAAAGGTGCCATTGCTTTTCAAGGAAGGATGATGAATCGAACTGATTTTGCCGCTAATTGCAAGCTTTTCATCACATTTTCCTCTTTTTAATTAAACCTCTCGCAGCTCGCTTTAAGCTTCGGGTCGTTGAATGAAGCACAGCCCCACAGTGCATGTGCGTCTCGGTGCTTCTATACAGAAATGTATTCGAAACGTCGAAAGCTCCCCACCAGACTTTTCATCAACGTTACCACTACGTTTGTTACAGAGTATCGCTCTGCAGTGGGCCTAAGCTTAACAAACAAACGATATTCCCCTCTGATTAGCTGAACATAAATCGAGTGACGCAAGGAACCGAAAGTTATATACTCGGCCATTAGCAAGCCGATCTCTAGACTTGTATCGAGCAGCGAATTTCCATCGGCGCTTGCTTGCTAGCTTGCGAGGACGATCGCGCGGAATATCAATGGAAGCGAGCGCGTCATTCAAAGGCCTACTGCAACTTTCTAGCTCGTCGGCAATTCGCAGTGGTAGCCAATCGCGCGTGCCGACTCGGCAATAAGCTCCGCTTCGGACACGAGCGAACTTTCGCCATCTTCTCTATGTCTGTTATAAGCTATCGATGTGCTGCCTCGAGAGCCAATCCGAGAGCGATCAGTCTCTACATGCCTTGCAGTCCCTCGACAGATTTTTACGCACGTCCCACGCTGTGTACACAGAGTGAATCGTCATCCAGGCTGTATAGAACAATTGTTCAACGTTAACATCTTGTCCTGGGACTAGTCACAAGAACATTTCCCATTGCCATTCAGCGCTCGGAAAGTGTATGTCGAATGGCCCATTTCGTTATTTTAGTGCTGCATTGATTTGCGCGCCTTATCGATTAAAATTTTATTAGTCGCGCAGTCGGGTGCGGCGTGCAACCGGCAGCTGCGAGTTTTGCAATAACTCGCTTAATTTATCTCACCAGTCCTGTAGGCATTTTTGCAAACGAACAAAACGTCGTGGAAAGGCTGAATAAAAAGTAGAGCCGCGAATTGCCATCGCCTGGATTTCTAGCCGCACGCGTGCCTATGCAAAACAACCTCTGCGCTAGCTGCGATAAACATCTATCTATAACCCGACGAAAGGCATTCGCGTAAAAGCAGCCTCGGGTCAATCCTCGCGTTCGGGCTGCATATCGTGTGTGTGTGTGCTGCACAGGCAGACGACTCTCCTCTCCGGCGAGGCTCGTATTATCTCCGATGACACATCAGCCGTAATAGCCAGTTATACTTTTATGCCCCCCCTTGCGAGTCGTCGCATCGAGGACTTCCTCTTACTCGGCCAAGCGCAAGAAGAGAGCTATCCTCCTTGTCTCCGAGAGAAGCTCTTTCGCGCACGTAATTAAAGATGATGACAGGTTGCTGCGCACCACTACTGTGCTGCCTTGGTGACCGCTACTTCGGAAATGATCATCGCCCGGCTCTCAGAACGACAACTTGTCGCAATTCCGCCAACGTTTTCGCGAAACCGCTGCGACGTTGAATTAAACTACATGCATACGCATGCGGCTAATGAGTCTTGAGACTTCTTTACCAGTACAGCCGGCTCAGCTCTCGCGTTCGTCTGTAGGCTTTGATTTTACGGTTAAGCCGTAACGGTGCTCGCGCTCGAATTTTCATGTACGAATGTCACAGGCGCGCATATCGAAAATGCGTGCAATATCGCATTGGCTTATGAGCCAACCGAATGCGTGCACCGATTTTCGATGATTCAGCATCGCCCCTTTTGCCGGCAGTTAAAAACCAGCATCACTTTTTACGGCGAACAGCTTATCGATTCGCGTATACATATACATCCGTAAAAATACTGAGTCATTCAATAATGAAAGCGTAAAGCCGCTTGACCTTTGTGTAAATTTTCTGATTATTGATGAGGACGGAGCGGAAGGGGGTTGAGAGAGGAGCCGAGAAAATACAACTGTTGTGAATTCGAGACGAAGCTTTGCGTACGCCGCCTTGGATATGAAAGTCTATAAACTAGGCAAACACGTGCTCGGTCTATTTATAGAGTCACACCGCTGGCGAAAGAAAAAAAGACGGAAGAGAGAAGAAGTATAATACAGCTCCGAATTCCCTACTTTCACTTTTGAGCGTCTCATTCGCGAATACGAATTCCTATGCACAGAAAGCAACAGACGGCTGTATCTCGACTGAGCCGTTGGTCAAAGGTTACGCACCGGCCCGCTCTACCCGCCAACCCCCCTGGCGACCTTCAACGCACACACCTGATCCGCCGAGATCGCTTGCCGCGCCATACGATCCAAGTTACATCCCAGCGTCCCAGATTTCTCCGAGAGGCCATCTCACTCGCTCGCTTGCCCGCGAGAGCTCGTCCGCGGCGGGGAGCGCGTCCCTCGGCGTCAACAACCTCGAGCGACACACTTCCGCGCGAAGAACGAGCAGGTAACGGAATAAGGACGGCCGACGGAGTATGTGGGCTGGGGGGGGGGGGCGTTACCATTAGCATACACGCCGGAGCCCCGGAGTAAACAGACTCCGCGCGCACCTTTTGCTTTCCGCGGGCGCTCGCTTTCCGGGCGAAAGTGTACATACGTACGCGGATGCGCAAAGTGTTAACCCTTGTGCGCTGCTTCGAGAGGCAGGCCGCGTGTTTACTGGTCAGGTACTAGACTCGGCGGGAAAGAGTCGTGTGCGAGACGCCGCTCGCGAGAGCGTTTCCTTTATTTTACAAATAATGTACGGCGAACTCTTACTCATGCGTCTCTTTTGCAAAACGCCGCGGACACAGACATACTTAGCGAAACAGACCAGGACTACATACAAGCATCATCATCCTATCGATATCGTCGTTTTAGTATTCAGCCACGTGCAGTTTGCAAAAGGCTTGCTCGCGAGAAAGTCTTGGTTTGCGTAGGCGTTAAAAGAGAAATCGCACTTTGTAGTAGTAGAAGAGAAAGAGAGAAAGAGGCAGGATGAATGCCGGCGTAGCATTGAACTTCGGCTCGGTCGACCCGGTTACGCGGCGGCGCCCCCCCCCCTCCCCTCCCATGAGAGACAAGAGAAAGAAAGAGGGATGCCCGGGGGGTCGCGAACGTTTGGATTATGCAAGCGCTGGCCTACACGCACGCTTTGCTAATACCTAATCGCTCGAACGTAATGTAGATATGAGCAGGGAACGGCATTGGGGAAAGGATTTCGGGTTAGGGGATATTCTGGAGAACAGTGCCGTCAGCTCGACTCGGTAGAGACGAGGACGTACGTTCGAGCGTCTATATACGGAATGTAATATTCAGTAGGCTCCTGCATCGATTTTGTATAGTGCGGGGGGCGTGGGGATGAGGGAAGAAAAGGGAGGGCGGGCAAGAATCAGACCGGAAAGGACTGAAATAAAGTGGCTAAATTCCGCGCTCGCTGGTCCTTTTCCTACACCCACGTGCCCCTCGTCGTAAACTCTGGAATATCCAGAACCGTCTGCGCCAGCGAGAAAACACAGTGAAACTCGTGCGTTGTTATCGCCGGAAATATACGGAAAATCCGTATACGACTATACGATACCCAGCTTGATAATATATATACGAACATGAGCAAACAATCAATGTCCATTTGACGCGAGTGCTCGATCGCCGGCTGATCTTGAATGGTAATCTCGCAATGTGCTCGACTTTATTTTTGTAAGCGCCGACTGGGCTTATCCGTCTCTTATCAGTATCCCGAGTATAACCTGGAGCAGGGACGATTATCATCGGCCGTACGTTTGTACAAGTCACCAAAGCGATACGTCGACGATTAAAGTAATGTCAAGATCGACGCGTTGAGCGCGCTGCTTCGCTGCTGCTACTTAGGGCGCTTCCTTAATAAATCGTCTCAATTCAAGCATCCAGCAGCACGGAGACGTATTGCCCCGCTGAGAGATGTCAATGGCCTTAATCTCGCACCATCTCTCTCTTTCTCTCTCTCTCTCTTTCGCAAAGTCGTCGCGGGCAAAGAGACGTTACTCGGAGCTTACGTAAGCCTCTCTCGCGTATATAGCCAGTGCAAGATTACTCGTTGGTTTCGACTCTCTCTCTCTCTCTCGGCACACACACCAACTATCTTGACTTTTACTGTTAAGAATGATAAGGCTGATTCTTATCATTTCGCCATTACGGAGTCTCATACGATCTTCCGTGATTCATATATGAGAGTATAGAGGTAGCTTTTCTTCGGTCATTCATTTTTGAGAATCGAGAGATCAGCTGAAATACAAAGTTGAATTTTTTCCAGCTTTCCCTCTACGCAATCTTGCAACTTGGCAGCAGCAATTCCCTGGGCTTTTCGAATGTACCGCAGTGTACTTGGAGCCCTTGCCGAGGCTGCTCTTCGTTTCGCAACTTCTGTACCAAGAGTATGCGCTCTCCCACTCTCTCTCGTTCTCTGGTCCGAAGATGGATCCTCGTACCCCTCCTTTTCCCACTCTTGTCGGCCGAACAAATATAGCGTCCCCGCCCTTTCGTTCCAACGAGGGTTGCGCAGCGGGCTCTCTCTCTCTCCGCATGCCTGAACGCGGACAGTTACTGTAGTTTCAGTCTCGGCTGTCCTTGTGAGCGTGCGTGCGGTCGATCGAAAGCAAGAGCGCATTGCTCTCTCTCTCTCTCGCTCTGTGCTCTCTGTTTTTCGATTCCGATGAGTAGTTTTTCATTTGTTGCTTTTTCCCTTCAAGATCTTTCGCTGCTCCGTATTGCTAGTTTTTAATACAGATCCGGTGCCGCTTGCTGATATTGTGTTCTGTGCTCGTCCATCCGTGGGAATTTTAACAAAATACAAGGAGCAGGAGCGTTCACGTGCTTGCTTGCAGCTCTACCAGCCATGTGGAATTAAGGTTAAGTTTTATGATGCTCGGAAGGTTGCCTTGCGCGCCGAGTCGACTCTCTGAAAAGAGGACAATTTCGAGGAAGCATGGAAAATCTTTTTTTTCTCTAACGAATTTAACACTGCTAATTAATTTCAAACCCATTATACGACAATTTTTTGTGCATTATTGAGTTATGCTAATTGATTTATAAGCAGTGCAAATAAATTAAAAACTTGCTGAGGCGTAACAGCGCAGAATAATAACATTTTTGCTTCTGTTAAATTTATCTACAAGCACGTGATTAGTGATATTTTTTTGAAAAATTAACAAATTTTTCCATTTATTTACGCGGTTGCATTGATCAATTTCAACTTTTCAAACGCTTTGCCAACTGGCATATTATAGCGCACGGCTTAGTTAACATAAGAGCATATTTATTTTTTGCAACTGGCATAGAGATACTACACGTTCGTCCTGGCCCAACGAGGGCCCAATAAATAAACTAGGTAATAAAACGTATCTATATATCGCAAGCTGAAAGCCATATTCGCGCGTGTGTCAAGCAAACTGGTTCCACACCTGCAGAATTTCCGTGTACTCCGCAGAAAGCCTAGGCACATGCAACAACTGCCACCCATTTCCACAGCTCTCGAGCTTAAACGCAATGCGCTCCCCCCGCCCGGCCGACCCCAAGCGTCACGCAATTTCTAAGCGTTACAAATCGCATGAAAACGCCGACGTATCGATCGGTCGATGGAGAAAAAAGAGAAAAACCAAGAAAACGAAATGGACCGGTAATACGCGCGGCCTTGCTGTTCCTCATCCTCGGCAAATATCTTTCGAGATATTTGCCGAGGCACTATGCCGTCTCTCCCCGCCTTCCCCACCCCTTTCGATTGCGTCTCGTTAACCGAACGCCGGCGCTCTCGAACGGTAATCACATCACTGCCGATTAACACTCTCGGCCGTATACCAACGATCTCTCCCGAGTGTACAGTATCGTCCGATCCTGCCCTTCTCTCTCTCCCTCTCTCATTCCGTCTCTCTCTTTCGCTCGCTCGATGTATAAAAATCGGCCGCTTCGGAAATACCGCTGACCTTCCCTCGTAATTACTCGTTCTACTTTTGCCGTGGATTCCGATTATTACGTTTTCCAAAGCGAACAAAAAATAACGCAGGAGAGAAAAAGAATAAGTAAATAATAAACAATAATTTTCGTTGATTTTGACGTTCGTATACATTATAATAAACATGCAATTAGCACGCTTCACAATTGCGAGATCGTGCAGTTATCTCTCGACGTGTGTATATGTATACGCGATTACTACTAATGACGACGAGCAACGTGGTTTCTCATTACATTGCAAAAGATCAAATGTTATTTAAGCTTTGAGTATACGCGGTTATAATAAGGTGCAATTGAAGTTGTGGTAAAACTCAAAGCATAGGCGGAATGTCGTCAGGTGTCGGTCTGTAAACTTTTGCAATAGGCGAATACCAAGAGAGCGAGAGAGAGAGAATGTCGATCGGTATAGTAATCTTATCGATGTATACATCGCTTTCGTCACGCTTCATTCTTCCTTGCAGTACAAATCGCCGGTTTACCATGCAATCGCGTCTACCGCATCTACAAATTATCACAACGACACGCACAACTATCGTTATGCGGCCACATAAAATCAGATCACCCGATTTTTCCTTATATCAGTCAAAATATCAGCGCACCTAATCGAAGCTTACACCCATTTAGATCTAACGGTGAGCCGTAGGAGCGAATAACAGTGAATATTCTCCTCATTGTTTCAAAGCGACGATTGACGCTTAATTAATAAGGAGTCTCGGTGGGAAAAAAATCGTCTCGGTCAGATGGCTTGATTGCAGTGAGCGCGACGCTTCATTGAGAAACCTGAACGTATAGTGAAGAACGAGAGAAGTAATGAGAAACGCCTATTCCTCTGTTGTCGCGAGTATTTTCTCGTTTCATCCAGAATCGCGTGTTCCCTCTCTCATACGCGCACTGGCATTGTTTCGCACCACCACACCTATATGGGTCTTTGTTTCTCTGGAGTTATATGCTCTAAATCGGCTGGCTCTAGCTGCACAGCTCGAGAATGAGGATAATAAGACTTACGCGACAATACAATCGAGTTTTAAGGTCGAATGAGCTTAATCGTCGGCCGGGAGACGATGGAATTTTTCGTTTTATTTGTTTCCGCAAAATTACACTTCTCCGAACTGTTATCGGACTATCGATGCGATAGCTCTCTTTCCCTCCCTCTCTCTCTAATCTCTGTAGTGATTCAATTATTACGAAGTTAATTTTTTTTACGAGGCATTAAATTCGTCATTCGATTATAGTGTACTATTTGTAACATTATAGATTTTATTTTTAACAAAAGCGCACTTACGAATTAGTAAAATAATTGTTGCATCAACTGTGTTTCAGCCATTATCATTAATTTTGATTCCAAAACAGTGAGAATTAGAAGTCGCGTAATTATTATTTCAAAATTTTAGTAAAAACAATCAAGTTTCCGTAGACATTAATTATTTTCATTTTCAGTCTAGGTTTAACATCTAGAGCCATCAAAATACTACTAAATTATTAAATAAATGGTACTCGTTGACCTTTGACGGAAAGAATTAAAATAATAATAATTTAACAGATTCTTTATCAAACCAAATAACTCGAATTGAACTTTACACTAGACAAACATGAGACAAATAAGATAAGAAAAAGGCACAGCGCGCATTTTCCACTGAAATTCAAAACTAAAACACGTTGATTATCATACCGTCAATCTTACAATCAACAATATAATATCCTGAAGCGCAATAGCTCAAAGTCCATCTGTCAATCTGTCGCGAAAGAGTCGATTGAAAAGATTTTAAAAAAGCCTGACTCCATGCCAAAGCCATCATCACGGTCTACAATTTATCCAAAATTAATCAGGGTTACATATAGCTCGCCAGACAGTAAACAACAAACTCTCGAGCCGCAAAACAGATCGTTCACTCAGCCAGCTGACTGTAGATACGTTTCTCCCTCTCTCTCTGCTACTTAGCGAGTACGTATCACTTTTCTCTGCGCGCGGAGAGCTCTATACGCGCGGGCAACACAGCTAGACGCGCGCATAAAATACCGGGGCGCACTTTCATTGCGCGCATATATAGACGTATGCGCCAGAGGCCGCGTCTTTTTGCATCCGTATGTACACCGGGGAGGCAAGCTTGCCGGCCGGTGCGAGAGAAAAAGCACGCGTACACTCACAGGCGTAGAGGCAGAAGGAGGCAGGCGCGTAAGCGTCGCTATAGCCTGGGAGCTAACGGGTTCTCTCTCTCGGGGGCCGCTTTAAAACGGGGTCGGCCTCCGCCCGGCCTTCCTGCCCGAGAGAGCGCCGGGACGCCGCCGACGACTCGCGCGGAGACTGGCCTAGAATTTTGACGCGCATGTATCCGTCTCCTCCTCCTCCTCCTCTGGCTCGCGGTACTCCACTATAGCATCGGAATTGAATTTATACCTGGCCGGCAGCTATGCCGATGTAGATATATCTATAATGTAGCAATTGATTTAACCAAGGACGGACATGAACTCACGGGCGTTTACTCCCCGCGTAAAAGTGTGTATAACGGTACACGCTGCCAATTGTTTTTGACTTTCATAAGCCGTGACACTCTACTCTGCGCGCGTTTCTTTCTTTGATCGAGATAATGCCTGCCGGCACGTTTCATGTGCGTTCAACGAATGTACGCCTGAGAAAGGGAGGGAGAGAAAATTCCGAGCTTAAAGTGTAAATGGACGTGTAATTCGAAGGGTTTTGACACATTTAGCGCAAGATTAAAGCGGGCCAAGCTCGCGTTCGACGTCTCCGTGCCGCTCGAGCTCTGCTGTACACTCTTCACATTCTCTTTCAGCTTCTACGAAGAACTTTCATGCTAAATTCTTTTGCGGTTCTTCTCCCTCCATATCTCTCTCTCTCTTTCTCTCTCTCGCCTGCACCAGCTAAGCTTTGACTTTATTTGACTTTTGCCTCGCCTACATTTCTAAGCTGTACCATTATCTTTCACCTTATTACTCGATCTTAACGGAATTTACCATTTTTTACGATTAATTTTCAAACCCTGAGGTGTTATTATTTTGTTGGCTCGATAAAGATTCAATTATTAATTCTTTCTAATAAATTTGATTAAATGTAATTGTAAATACAAACCCTGTAGGAAATTTGATGGTGAAAAATGGTCAGGCGAATAGGAATGGCCAGAATCCCACCATATCGTTATAGTCAGTGCTCTATTAAATAAGTA
>JAPYYQ010003400.1:0-11504 GCA_030522585.1 Anagyrus pseudococci | reverse complement strand
CTTACGTTACAGATATGGGCTTGAGCTTGTTTACCTGTTATGGTTTTAGAAGGACTGGGATGCATCCCAACACTTCTGCATCAATTTTTTCATCATGTAGAGTCTAATCCCGGTTGCAAAGGACCGATAAGAAACGATAAAAAAAAATTTTGATCAGTATATATGTGTGTCTTTGCACTCAAAACCGATAAGAAAAGAGTAATATTATATCGGTAAAATATGAAACCAATTATCAGTTTTTATAAAATAATACCTATACGTCCAGAATTGTTAAAATAAAATATTGAATCATATAAAAATATATAAGGTTCTTACAGAACGAAAATTATTGAATGACATTTTATAAGGATAAATTGATATAAAATAATTGTAAATCAGAAGATGTCGTTATTTATCGTGTAATACGAATCACCGATTATCAAATTGAATAAAGTTGTTTGAATACGTTGATCGTTTCTAAATAGGTTTTTATAAAGAATTAGTGTTAATTTTTAGAATTTTTTTATAATCAAATTACAATATGTTCAATAAAGTTTTTATCGGGTTTTACAGTGTTTAAAAAAAAATTCTCAGATGCAAGTTACCGGGGTATACTGTAAAAAACAATATAGGAATTATAATTATTTATCGGGTACCGTGAGTCATTGTTTATTAATTTTGGCAATGTTTTCTAAATAAGTTACTTGTTTCCGTATCGATATTTATAATGTTGGCGCGTTGATTCGTTATAATATTTTGTAGTGATATTTTGTAGTAAAGAAGATGTTCCCAAGAGTTATTACCATCTTTTACTGATATTTATACAAATTTTGTCGAATATGTCGTATCAGAATATATCATAATAAGATTCCAATAGGTTATTAAATTTATAACTACATATCGTATATCTCAAGGTATAGTCTATCAATTTCAATAATGTTTTCGGAATCGGTTATACGTTTTTATATCGGTATTTATAATGAATACACGATTATTCCTAATAATTTATTATAATGAAATTGCAATAAATTCCAAATAATATTTATCATGTTTTACTGACAGTCATGTAAAATGTTCTCGGATCTAACGTATCAAAGTATACCGTAAATACATTATAAAAGAATATAAATATTATAACTATTTATCAGGCACCGTGGCTCATTGTTTATCAACTTTGATAATGTTTTCTAAATTAGTTATCTGTTTCGGTATTGCTATTTATAATGTTGGCGCGTTGATTTGTAGCAATATTTTGTTATAATATATCGTAATGAATGATATGTTCATATGAGTTATTATCATTTTTTACTGATATTTATAAAAATGTACTGGGATTCCAAATAAACATAGAATTTATAATTATTTATCGGGTACGTAGTGGTTTTTACAATCAAGTTCAATAAGTTTTCAGAATCGGTTGTACGTTTTTATATCAATATGTACAATAAACGCACGATTACTTTTAATAATTTAATATAATGAAATTGCAAAATGTTCCAAAAAGTTTCTATTATGTTTTACTTATAGTTATAAAACAATTTCTTGGATATACCGGACCGGGGTATACTGTGATTACATTACAAAACAAAATAGAAATTATAATTAGATATCGAGTAATGTGAGTTATTGTTTATCAATTTCTATAATGGTTCTAAATATGTTGTTTTTATAACTTTATTTATAATGTTGGAGTGTTGATTTCTAATATATTATAATGACATTACGACAATTATTTAAGATTTCACACATGCAAAGTAAATACCAGCTTTTACTGTAGGATTATGTAATATGACAGATAATTAAGATTTTTCAATAATAACCATCTTATAATTTATTATTATGAAAACTTTTATTTTAGTAAATCACACACTTTTACGTATTTATATTATTCACTTTTTGTAGGACTATTAGTGAATTTTACAGAGTATATAAAAATATATAATAATTTTCTTTTGGAATCATGCACTTTCTATTAATCATTGGCTTTTTTATTATTTAAACGATTAATAAATTGAACTAGGTGAATTGCATTTTTTTAAAAGTAGTTATATTTAACATTTGTTTCGTGTAAAGCAAGGGTTTAAGGTTCAGTAATACGCAATTATAAAATTATTATTACTTTCTGCGCGCAAATAACTAAAATTGGCTAAATAATAAGTCATGACTAATGAAGTAGATAATATGAGCTTACTGCTAATTCATAAAGTTGTAACTTATAGGCTACTTTTACGTAAAGCACGTCAAGTGACCAACGGTACCTCACAACGCGTTAACAGCGATAACGTAGATTTGTACTTTGTTTAATTTTTTTGCTTTGTCATTCTTTTTTGACCAATAAGCAATAACAATTAATACTTAGTCTTAAAATTATGAAATAAATGCTAGACGCATTTAAATTTCAGTACAACATGGTAAAATTGTTACATAATCTATGGTGTAACGTGAGATATTTCAGTTTTATATCTTTCGTTTCAGTTTTTTGATTTCGATGCAGATGAAACATCTTCAACATTACCATCTATTGTTCTGCTTTGCAATTATGCTTCGATTAATTAGCAGTAACAATTATGAATTTTTTTTATTAATGTATCAAAATGTATATATATTTTAATGGATAGCGATTTTTTATACGTGTCTAAATTTTTTTCAATTAGTTTTAACAATTGCAACTTTTACTTAAGATTAACAATACACGTCATGAATTCTAGCTTAAATCTAGAATGGATTTTTTCGAACTATCTTTTAGGGCAGCTTTTACACTCGAAGTGAAGCCGTTTGTTGCACTCCTTACACTCTATAAATTATGCTTCTGTACGATTGCATCCTCGTCGACTACTCTATCGCATTGTACTCATTACAGCTCACATTTAATTTTGGTTCTTCCTTAAGCTACTGTTAATTGTGGCCCTAAGTTTAATACATTTGTTACATTATTATCCATAGTAACTTGCTCTGCAGTAACTGGCACCACTTTTTGAAAAGTACTGTTTGTTGGTTGTATAATTTGAGAGTTTGTTGGAAGTTGGTTTTCAAAAAAGTTAGCAGCATCATCAGAAATTATTATAAGTTCCTCTTTGAATAAAGAATTATATGGAATATTAGTTGAATAAGTCATAATAGGTTGGGCAAACATTTGATTAGAGCCATCTGGCGCAGTTTCAATTGTCAGTGCAATTTTATCCATTTTTTTTCAAGATGATTGATTGTGTTTAAGTCTCAAAATGTGTACCAAATATGTACCTGGGGAGAGAGACAGAGAACGTGAGGGCTCAAGGTCTATGTGGAACGTTGCTCTGGCCTCGTCGTCCCGTTCCTCGGCTGCCGTTGCTGCTTCGCTCTTCTCGGGGGGCTCTACGTAAATACCAGCTTTTCCTCCTCCTCCTTCGTGTTTAGCAGAATCCAGCACCAACTGAAAAATGACGTAGAACACGCCGCTGCCTCCTTTTTTTATTTGTCGTGTCGACAAAATCGACGCCTCTCTCTGATGCAACAATTATGACTTAGTTTTAAACATATGAACTAGTTTGAATAATCTCTGGTAAAAATTATTCGATAACTTTTTATGTAGATTTTTCAGTTTCTTCTGTTTCTGATACACATGAAAGATCTTCAGTATTACTACTACTTTCATCGTCACTTTCATCTGAAATACTAGAGTCTTTTTTTTCATCATTACTCATATCTTCTTTTTCATCGTCTTGCTCTTTAGTTACAGGAGTTTTTTTCTCTTTCGGAGGCCTATTAAGGTCCCATATTTTTTGTGCTATATATTTCCGAAAATCTTTCATTTCCTTATCAACTTCGGATCTTTTTTCATGTTCTAAATAATATTGAAATATATCTGGAAATGAAATCAAATGTGAATAATTTAACATAGTCAATTACAGTTTAAAATATTTAATTTTGTGTGGATAATTTATAATTGAAAATAACAGTGAAAATTGTCAATTAGCGATTTGTAGGTTTTTTATCGATGTTTTAAAAAATCCTGAACTCGAAACACATTTTTAAAAAGTCTAAGTTTGTAGGTACATATGTACGCGTGCGCGTGCGTGTGTGTATCCATATGTATAACACTTTTTCGCGTGATTACTTTTGAGAAAATCGATATATCGAGCTAACATTTTACACATATGTTTGTTATGTTTTTGTTAAGAACTGAATAATAGATTTTGGAATAAATTTAACCTTATTGAGAATGTTTTGTAGTCGAATAAAAATTTAAAAAATAGTATTTTTTTATTTGTTACGCTTAGAAAATTGTTGTAAATTTTTTCACAAAATGCAGAGTTTAAAGGGTAAAAAAATCTTTAGTTTACCGTCTTTTTAATGGTTGTCTATCTTTCTTTTTATAAGTATACCGTTTTCTTTTTCAACGTCGACATCTTTGAAACTATGAAAGGTATAATAGTTAAATTTTACAGGAAAATATTTCTTTTTATACTCCATAACTCATTAAAATTTTTAGATGTATAATTTATAACTTTAACAAAAATCCTTACATTAGTAAAAAAAAACGTTTTACGCGGCCCGCGATATTAACAGTAATACTTAACGTAATCACTCGAAATTTTGTTAGTGCAATTTTGTTTATGTGCAGCTGTATACTTGCTAATAAAATTTTACCTTTAACACATTTCAATTTCGTCTCGTCAATTTTTGGCTTAGCTTCAGTTTTGGATCTTCGACATCCTTCACCACTGACGCTACAGTTTTTTAATTCGTCAATCCCAATAATACTTGTTAATATTGTTTTTACAAAAATGGAGCAGGAATTTTTTTTTCCTATGGACTTGTTGACGGCATTGTCGTAATTAATTTTATTGATATAATGACCTCCGCCGCAGTAAATCTGTAAAAAAAATTCATATTTTACATTATTTTACATTACTTTTTTCTTAAATGGTTCGACAGTAAGAAAATTTAATCACATATAAAATGAATCCAATGGCTTTACTCTGTATAAAATCAAATTTGATTTTTTTAAGTCCTATACGATGTCATAGTTTCTTTATGAATCTCATAAAAACTTTGTACACTTATTATTATTAAATTGCAAGTAAAAAAGTAAACGTTAATTTAAATTAACAAGCGTTGATAAAAATTTGCCTTGATCGGGGCATTTTCAATTTACCGGAACGTTTCCTTCGCGAATAACAATGGATGCCTATATGTACTTACTACAAAATTATAGTAGAAAAGGTCGGTTTTATTTATTATTTTTTAACTCGCGCAAGTATCTTAGAAGATTTTATAAGACTTTACCTCATTACTAGATTTTTTCCAATAACCTATAGCTCCTTCTCCATCAGTCCTTTGTTTAATAACATCCTTGGCACTTTCTGAAAATATTTGTATATAATTTTTGCTTTAAACTATTAACTGATGAACGTGTTTTAATGATATACATTTTTATTTTTTTAATAAGTTTAAGATAAATTATTAGCTTAAATTATTATTTAATAGTATATTATGTTACAAGGGGTAGAAACACGTTGTTATTCCCGCGCATGAAGGAATCATGCAAGGGAATAATTGCTTCGTCCCTTGTGACATACGATTTATTTCCGGGGTGTCAGGAATAACCTCATAATTATTCCATCTAAAAGAAGGAGAGAAACGGTACATTTATTCCCGAGCGAGAATAATGACTTATTATTCCCACAAAAGTGTCATTATTTCCTAGGAAATAATGTACTGTTTCTCTCCCGAATTTATCGGTAATAATGAAACCATTATTGACCTACCGGGAATAAAATAATTATTATTTTTTTTTAATACAACTGTTGGTATTTCACAAAAGAAATCGTTTTAGTAAGCGTTTACTCTGAAGGGTACAGTGCACTCATAAAATTTTTTTTCTGGACTCAAAAAAAGGAATTAAATTAGATAATCTTAAAGCATATATACGGGAGACCGGGGCTACATAGCCAATTTTGAATATCTTTTCAACGGAACTTAGTAGCGCCTCCATCGATATGGCAGTTAATTCATTTTTCAAATGCGCGTTGTTGTGTATACTAACAACATCTAATCCAGAATCATTTGTATCGTCGTGTACAGTAATCTAGAAGCTTCGATGGGCTAAGTGGTTACTTCAAAATTTATAAAAAGTTTGTTTTTTGTGATGCGTTGAGCTTCGAAGCAGAGATTATATTTCATAACTTAACTAAGCGACGATCTGGAGATACCGCGCGGAAGAGACTCAGAAAGTCAGAAAACTTATCCGAATAGCGATTGAGTACTCTAACATTAAGTATCAAGTATAATAATAAAATGAAAGCTTCAATTTATTTCATAAATAGATGAGAACAGGAAAAATATTTGTGGAAGCCTTGTGCTAATGTTTGTCAGCGGTTTTAGAGTGGTCACTGTATAAGATGAAAAACTCCAAAGCCCTAGACTGTATCGCTCCCTAGTTTTTGAAATACAGCCTCTCGAAGTTGCAATAATCGTGTCAATATTCCTGTCTGATTTCACAGACACGAATAACTGGCCTGTAACAAACCAGATAAAAAGGCGTAATTTTTGTTAAAAGACAATAAACCTGAAAATAGCTTGTCTCTATATATTATAGAAGTAGATGTACGAATAGGAAGATAGATTTGTAGTGTGTCAGTAAGTGTGTAGGTATATAGGCAGATAAGCGAATGGGAAGGCAGGTCTACCAGTGTGTAAGTAGGTGCGTGGACCCGTAAGCTGTGGTGTAGATCGGTACACTGAGGTTAAAATTACATTCAATTAAAAAAATATTTTTTGCAGGCTTCTATTAAGTATTTCTTTTGACCATAACAATATTTTGTTTAACTTAATGATTTTTAAATTAATTTAACAAAATTTTGCTTAACCTAATTAATATTGTGTTAGTTTAAGAGTAGTACATTACGACCCATGGCCGGAAAGTTCAAGGCCTTGATCTGCGTGGTTACACGCAGTTCAAGGCAGTGATAACCACGCAAGCCAGTAACGTCAACTTTCAGGCAAAGGATCGTATACTATTTTTCCTCATCCCAGTACGAAAATACGCGTGACTTCTTAAGGTTTTATGAAAAATAAATGAAATGAACTGATTGTAATTTGGTTATGTGACGTGTTTAACTTTTGTTACACAGTCAGGGTATTCGAAAATTCGAACAAGTAATGATGTTCGCCTCGACTTTGACAAAACCGAAGCGAAGCCGAGGTTTTACTGGTCGGGGCGGGCATCAACTACCCATACAAAAACTTAAAAAAAGACGCTTCAGTCTTGCAAAGATGGGACTGCCGAAACCCGCTCGAATGCGCAAACCAAAGAAAAGTAACGAGAGAAAAGAATATTTTAGCACTAACTAAATATTTCTTATTTACTAAAATCAAAAATTTTATATTATAGATGTTTCATTAATAACTTGAATAATCTGAGTAAGAAAAAAAGGTCTATCTCAGAATCATCTAGTAACTATGTTCAACGTAATATTTATATTATACTTATTAAAAATTTTAAATCTAAAAGTAAAAAATAATGTTGATTTAATAACAAACTAATCTTATTAAATTAAATCTATATTTATTGTTCTTTATTTTTATTCTTCGCATTTAACATTTTACGGTTTCATTATTATTAAATGATATTTTCAATTCTAATTTTTTAGAAAAAATACAAATGCAGTTGCCGAAATTCGCATCAAAAACCAGAAAAATTACCCGTCATTGGTTTTTCATGCGGCCGCAAAAGTCGTGCTTTCCTGCATGAACTTAGGTAAGAAAGCGCGTACTTTCGGGCCGGGAGAAGAATAAATATTGTTTTAATTTAAAGAAATATGTAATAAAGGGCCCACAAAAAAATATTTCTTTGATTTATTGAAATTTCATTCTGTGTGGGTTTGTAAATAGGTTATTGGATAGGTAAATGTATGGATATATAAACAGATGTGTTGATAGGTAGGTAGGTTTGTTTGGAGGAAAATGTGTGTCAATCTAAAAATAGGAGAGTGAATAGGCAGGTGTGTAGATCTGTAAGTAGATATGTAGATAGTTCCATAAATGTGTGGATCTGCAAGTAAGTAGATAGGTATCAAAGTTGACGTATAGAAGTAAATGTTTGAAAAGGTAGATAGTTTTTTAAGGGTGTAGGTAGGTGTGTAAGTCTGAAAATAGAAGGGTGGATGGGTAAGTCGTTGTGTAACTGTAAGTAGATATGTTGATAGGTTTAACGGTCAGAGTATGTGTTTGGATATGTAATTAGGAGTGTTGCTTAGTAGGCAATTGTATTAATCTCCATCTGTAATAAAAAGGTTTGTAAATGGGTAGATATGTAAGTGTAAAAACCAAAATGCAAATAGTTATGGAGGTGTGTGGACCTGTAAAAAAATATGTAGATAGATGTGTATGCCTGTAAACAGTTGGTTAGGTATTAAAGTGTGTGTCTGAATCTTTTTATTCGAAAATAATCTGATAGGGCGATTGATGGAACGTCAGTGAACACTTTTCCATTCTAATTAATCTTAATGAACTGATAGAGATTTTCTTATAGCTAAGTTAGTTGTCAATCGTATGTCTAATTACCAATTTTATGATAAATGTACTTTTTCTACTTTTTTACAAAAACTTCTACTTTTTAATTTTAAATGTAATCAAAATCATTTACAGAATAATATTGAAACAAAATACTACATACATACGTATTATTTATATTTTTTTACATGTGTCACTAAAAAAAACAATAGCATGAAAAAAAATAGAACAAATAGTAGATGGCAAATGACTGAACTCAAGGAAAACCTCTACAATTTCATTAACATTATGGATCGCCATGCAAAGCCTTCTTTCGAGTCCCGACGAGGGAGGTGACGAGCGAAGCGAGCAGAGGGGTACCCCCTAGTTATTATTGAATAATTATTAAATAATGGTAAATATTGTAACTGTGGGAGGCTGCATCTTAAAAACTATAGAGATTTATATTCTAGGGTTTGGGGGGGTTTTCATCTTATACGGTGACAAGTTACCATTTCAAGCTTGGTCAAATCCATGACCAAACGGTGTGCATTCTCCTTCTCAGTTTGGTAATAAGGTATCCCATTGAGTAATATTAATTTTTAAGGCTTTTGCGTATAGTATTTGCGAGTTTCAAAGTTCACTCGGAATATTTGGAAGTTATGGTTTTTGTAAGAGCATGCCAGTTAATATTTAAAAAAAGCGTTTTATTTAAGGTAGGTTTCTAGCCAGTACGCCATGTTATTTTTGAGATTCGAATTTCTCCCAGGAAGTCCAGAAAAAAGAAAATTTGTAAAGAAGTATTTCAAAATGAAAGATACTGTGAAAAGTTAAAAAAGTGTCTGTAAATCGAAGATGTGAAACTATTTTTTATCTTCAGAGAAATGGACAATTTTAACGAACATTTTTTGTTTAAATTTAGATGGATAATATTTATGAATCGACAAAAAAGTTAAGGCACCCTTACCAGATTCGTCGATTTTTTCTAAGAGATCTTGTTGTAACCTTCGATTCAAATCTCTGTAATCCTCTAGTTGTATCTCCGCTTTTTCCCGCAACTTTTTGTTTTTATCGTTTTCTTCTTTCAAGAGTTTTACTTCATTCTCTAGCTGCTTAACCCTCTTTTTTAAGTCCTGCTTTTTCTTTTGTTCCAATTTGTCCTTTTTAACATCCTTTACTTTACTGTGTTTCTTCATACTTTTATTAATATTTGAGGCTGAATCTTTTGTTTCTACTTTATCATTAATAGAAGAAGCACATGTATTTATTATGTTGGGATCTGTATTTACATTTTTATTGGAAAGATCTACAGATAGCGAAACTGTATCCTCTCCATTAGCAGATGATTCTTCTTGCTATAAGATAATTGTAAAAATTAAATACTTGGATAATCTTTTTTGAAAAAAAATAGTGACTAATTCAACAATAAAATTTGCAAAACTTTTATATCTTTTAGGTCATAGAGAAAAGTAAACTTCACAATTTTATGATAAATACAAAATACAATAAGCATTTTGAAATAGTAGACTATTTTGTAAAAACATAAAATCGGTCGCACAATTAGTTATTTAAAATAAATTACAGTTAAAAGCAAAAAAGTGTCTGAGAAAAAGAATTTCAAGTATGCATTAAAGCAAGATTAACAAAAGTAAAAGTTAATACAATTACATTTGTATTAATTTTTAAAACAATTACATTCTAATATCTGAAAAGAAGGGATGATTATGATACTCATTACTTTTAAGTTTAAATACGATGTTTATCGAACAGTTTATATTTGAAATTTTCAATAAAATCAAATTTTTGAAAGTGACTTCGTGGAATGACCCGTTAAATGATAATCTTGAAGCAAAGTTTTTTGTTCTTTATCTTAATGACTGTAGTTTTGAAGCTTGCTTTGCAACAATTATAGAACAAAATCTATTTTTTCACATCAAATGTGTGAATAGCCTGTACCTATAGTGACTACTATAAGAAAAAAGAAAGCAATAAAATTTACCTGCATACTTAAAATTGTAGCAGGCAATGATGTAGAGACATTAAGAACATCACCATCAGCAATCTTAACAGAGTTTGTTGTAGACATAGATTCACTGACTGATCTTTTGTCAATGTTTATATTACTTTCGTTTTCGTCGTTTTCTTTTTTCTTCTTAAGTACTTTATGTTTCTCTTTCTCTTTTTTATCTACTTTTTCTTTAGGGTTTTTACGTTTTCGTTTCACGCTTTTCTAAAAACATTATTATATATCATATTCTAATAAGTAGACATTGTTTTATTGTACTTGCTTTTAAATTTATATAACTGTCTAATTATACATACCACTTTCTTTAATTTATCATTTTCTACTCCAAGAATGTCATTAAGTTTTTCTTGTTTTATAGTTTTACACATGACTTCTGTGTTGGCCATATTTTTAATCTATAACATTAATAATAAGTACATAAATATATTAGTATGACATAAACAACAAGATTTTTAATTTACTTCGATGAAAATATTCATGAATATATGAAAATATGTGAATAAACATCCTAAAAAGAACCTATTTGTTTATGAAGAAAGCTTTGTATTCGCGATGGAATAGTTTTACAAGTTGATGAGACTTTCGAGTTATCAAATTTCACTTAACTTTTTCTATTAGTTTCTACCATCGTTGCAATAAGTGGTGCATGGTTTAATGAATCTTATAAAGCTTTTTAGAGTAAATTATAGCCACACTTTGAAATGACCTACACATCTCTTTATTGTACAGGTTATAGAAAAAATCTCAAAATTTTGGTGAAATTCGGAGACACTAAGGTCTCATCATTCCTTGTTAGTCTCATCACGTAACTAATTTAGTGTTTTAATTTTAAAATTAGACTATATGTCTAAGTAAATGAAGTTACAGGGAGAACTCAGAAAACCCCCGTCAAGTATTAGTGCAAATGTGTTTATTGATTATAAAATGCAAGTAGTATACCCCCCACTATGGACAGTCATAACAAACTTGACCTTGAGGCCAAGCTTGTTCAGACTATCCATAGTGGGGGGGGATGCTCTCTATAATT
>JAPYYQ010003399.1:0-23580 GCA_030522585.1 Anagyrus pseudococci | reverse complement strand
AGTCTTATTTTTGTTTTAATACTGGTACTACTGGAAAACGGAATTTTATGTATGACGTGAATAGTGGAAAATATAATTGTTTAGTTTCTGGTACGTACCAGAAATCTTTAATAACACATTGTTGAACGGTAAGTCTTATTTTTGTTTTAATATTCGTATTCCTACTTATAGCACTAGAATTAAAACTATTTTTGAGTGAAGCTTATTTCTCATAATCTAGCGCAATACTAATTTCAAATTAAAATTTTTTAGAAGTACAATGAGTTGGTAAGACTTGCTGAAATAAATTCAGGTTAAACGCCAACACTACAAGTAGCGGTGGCTTATATTATCAGCTATTCACACTTATTGAGAAGGAAAAAGAATCCCGTAAGTAGCTAAGAAAAAAGGAAAAAGAGAGCTTAAATAAAATTAAGCTATTTTATTTTAAATATCAGCTGCACGTCTACGTGTGAGATTATTTTACAAGAGCTTGAAAAAAGGTTATTATGTAAGTTTGATTTATTCATAAATTCATAAATTTTATAAGTTTTGTTAATTTATTTATTTCAATGATACACTTTTTAACCATGGTTGAAATTATTATATTTTATAAAATATTACAAAGTGCTATCTTTACAAAAATTACAACTGTGTGTAATAGCACTTTCTCATAATTAAAAACTACAAATCAACTTGATTTAATTATAGTAAATGCTTTATACGTAATACAGCATTGTTTTCTTAAACAATTCATTGTCAACAGCATTTTATATAGAGTAATTTACCAGACCAAGCCGTGACTGCTTTTGTTTAAATGCTTGGTTGATATTTCTTGGAATTGTGCTCTTAATAGGTGTAATAGAAATTTATTCTATACTTTCATATTTTACTTTTTAATTTTTTAATATTTGTAATGATCAAAATAATTCTTCGATTCAAGAATTATAAATCTCTTCTCTGAATAAATTTTATTCATATATTTACCAATTCAAGCCAGAATAATTGTAATTACATGTATTCACTGATTTATTTTTATTGAATTATATTAATCATTTGGATAAAGTTAAGACATGATGCGTTACTTTAAATTAATAGACTGCTTTTTTCTCATCAAAAATTATTTCTCCATTTAAGAAAAAGAAGTTATTATTAAATAATTTTTTTATGTGTTCACTTTATTAAGTCATCGGTTCAAGATAAAATAATTACAATTATTTTGTTCAAATAAGTAATTTGTATTTTAATATACCATAAGCAAAAGCATAAATATCTTAATAAGATAACAAGAAAAAAGGTAAAAAAATGAATTTTAAAATATATACATTTTTTTAAAGCACTTTATTATCATGTATTTTTCACATAAGAATATAAATATTGGTAGAATATTTATATTATTATTGAACATCACTGAAATTATTTTCTCATCTTCTAATTAGTTAAATCAAAAGGGTAAAAAGTATTTATTTTGAAAATAAAATAAACTTTAACTGATTCAAGCGAGAAAAATTAAGGTTACACGTATTCACTGCTTTATTATTGATTTAACTTAATCACTTGAATAAAGTTTAGGCTTGATAAATTGCTTTAAATTTACAGACTGCTTTTAGTATATTATAAATCATTTTTCCATTTAGAAAAAAACAGTTATTATTGACTATCTTTTCATTGTACACATTTTATTAAGACATTGGTTCAAGTTAAAACAATTTTGTTTTATTAGCTAAGTAACTAGTATTTTAATACACCTAAAGCAGAAATAATTAATTATGTTTATACGATAAAAGAAAACAGTGTAAAAAATAAATTTTAAAAATATATAAATTTTTTTTTAAAGAAATCATTTATCATATATTTTTTACATATAAATATAAATATAGATATTGGATAAATATTGGAACATAACTGAAATTGTTTTCTCATGTTACAAGAAATCATTTTAATTAAATAAGAGCAATGCAATAAATAAATTATTTTAATAAGCAAACACAAATAGGTAAAAAGATAAATTTTGAAAATTAAATAAACATTGCTTTTCTCACAATTATGGAATTTTATTTGAAAAGCAAATAAATATAAAGTAACTAAGATTCTTTAATCATGAACTGGATAATTATTTTAATGAAATAAAGGAAGAGCAATGGATAAACGTAACTGTATTTAATTCTAAAAGTTTTCACTGAAATATTTTAATAAATATAGATATTTTATAAACCAAGAGATTAGTATTTTAATAAAATTAGTATTTTAATAAAATAAAATCAAATCAAATATAAATAAAAAGAGGTAGAAAAACAGAATTACTAATTTCGTTTATCAATTCTTATATTTTTTTTAAAGCAGAGATACATAGAAAAATATGTGTCAAGTTTTCATAAGATGATTGAATAAAATTTTTATTATAATAAAAGTAGAGCAATAAGTTATCTGAATGTAGTATAATTTAAAAAACTTAAGAAAACATAAATTTTACCAATCAGATAATTTTTCTTTTTTAAGCCGAGTAACTGGTGAACTAAAATTTATTTTTCATGAATTGCATACTTAGTATAATATAATAAAAGCTTAACAATGTATATGTTAAACTGCAATTAATTCTAAATGTCTTCAAAAAAATTTTATCAATACAATCTTTTTATGGAAGATGAAATATTTGCAGTTAGATTTATTTATTGCTAGGCATTTATTGTACTAAAGTAATAGACTAAAGTTCAAGGTGAGGAATTGGCATTAAATTAATGTGGCTTTCTAAGCCTTACCCGTGACAATTGCTGCATAAACGATTTTGTTTAAGACAGTAAACCGTATATATACTTTGACTGCATATAACTTTACGTTTAGAATCAGGATAATCGGAGACCACGTTTGTCATTATTGGTTTTCATGTATTACCCAACTCAACTTGAGAGGTAGTAGTAGCTGGCTAGCTCATGATTCACGCCTACTTGTATGATAGTTCGGTATCATGTGTTGATGTTTTTTTACTTCTTCCCTATTTGACTTTAATATTGGTCAGTGGTTATGTAAAAACTTGTTATTGCCTTTGAGTACTCACTTTACGTTTGTTTGTTTTAGGGTAAAACCCTATGAGTGCGCACAACCCCATTACAGCCCTGCTGAGAAACCTCAAGTGAGATCTCAAGTGAGATTTCAAGTGAGATCTCTGTCCAAAACGGCACTTGAGATCTCAACTGAGATCTTATCTGGAGAAAAAGTGTACAAAAAATTAAGTGCCAACCAAAATGAATTTCTAAATAAATAAAAAAAAATTTTTTATGAAAAAACATTTATAATTTTTTCTTAGTCCCGTCGACGGAAAAATTTCCAAGTTACATTCCGAAAAAAGGTATCGTAGGGATATGTTTAAAATGCGTTTCGATGCATTTCTAGACGAATGAAATAGACTTTTTAGTACGTTAAAAAAAATTTTCACTTTGAAAATTCACAAGTCCCGTCGACCGAAAAAATCCTACTTAAGTAACATTTCCATTAATATTTTTAATATAAACTGTTTTATTACATATTTATGACATATGATAATTTTTACAATAAATATTTATATGAATTTATAATCGGTTATAACTTATCACCGATTATAAATTCACCGATTGTAAATTTTCAGAGTGAAAATTTTTTTTCAACGTATCAAAAAGTCTATTTCATTCGTCTAGAAATGCTTTAAAACGCATTTTAAACATATCTCTGCGATATTTTTTTCGGAATGTAACTTGGAAATTTTACGGTCGACGGGACTTGTGAATTTTCAATGGGAAATTTTTTTTTTAACGTACTAAAAAGTCTATTTCATTCGTCCAGAAATGCATCGAAACACATTTTAAACATATCCCTACGATACTTTTTTTCGGAATGTAACTTGGAAATTTTTCCGTCGACGGGACTTAGAAGAAATTAAAAAATGTTTTTTCAAAAAAAATGTTTTTTTTTATTTATTTAGAAATTTATTTTCGTTGACACGTAATTTTCTTCATACTTTTTTTCCAGATGAGATCTCACAGGGAGAGGATATGGGTTTCGGGTCATGGATTTTTCTGAAATTTGGTACGGAGGCTTGCTATGGTACCAAATGAAAAACCCTTGAGTCCTAGATCCTAACGCTGCCTTGTTTTTTTGTTATGCCCCTTCAAAGTTTTAAAATTTAACATTGTTTTAAATAGTTACTGCATTATTATAAGGATTTACCTTATGCCGCAGAGCCTTAAAGCATTAAAATTTCATTTAATCATGATTTATCACATAGTGTACACATAAAAGAATATGAACAGATAATTAACAGAATTGTAAACCCTAATTTTTCAATTCTGAGGTGAAACGCAAAATGCTTATCGGTCTGACGCTTAATATGTTAATTTGTTCCTTGCATTGCTCATTTTGTGTTGTTATTATAATAGTAATTTCTCGCAGTTCTCTGCGTAAAAATCGAAGTATTTTTCTGAGCAGATCTCTTTACATGCTCATCGATTTGTTGTTTGTTTCGAGGCCATTTTATATTTGATAAATAAAGATCTTCTTAAACTTCTACACTGCTCGTCCCTGTAAACTTTTGCCGTTTTGTCATTAATTGGGAAAGTTGAAAATGTTTTTTTTTCTATTTTATTTTAATCAAGGACCAATCTTTAATGTAATTTATTTATTTATTTATTTATTTATTAAATCCAGAAAAATACAAATGTATACATAAAGTAAATACATAGATTGTAATCCTGCAGAGGTGAATAGTACCTGTACGCAGGTCTGGAAACTTACAAACTACTTAATTAATATAATATATAATTCAAATAAATTTTTTTTCCAAAGTGTAACATGTTTGTGTACTACTACTGTAAATAAATAATAGGTAGAGTTAAGGACTCGTAATCGAATAAAAGGCTCAGTCAAATATTGTACTTATTTTTTGTATCAAGACAAGTATATATAAGTATCTAAACATTAGTTATTATCCAATTTTTTAGTTTGGTTTTTGCACTAGCTTTTGTACTTACTAATATTTTTAATTCAATTGGCTGTTCGTTAAATAATTTTATTGCTGTGGCCATGCTGCTTTTAAAGCCAACAGTCTTATTCATTTTAGGAAGTGGTATGGCTTTGTTTCTAGTTCTACTTTTGGATGCAATAAACTGTTCTTTGAGATTATTATAATTTTAAAGAAGTAAGTCTAATGCATATAGTTGTCGAATATTTAACGGATTTGTTAGTTTAAAATCATTTTTGCTTATGATTTTAAACAATCGACTTTGTAATCTTTGTACAGGATCAATAGCATTCTAATAGGCTCCTCCCCACGCAATTACACCATAAGAAATCACAGAATGATAGAAAGCATTATATATTATCTTAAGAGTATCAGATTGCATGTACCTGGATAATTTATAAAAAATGTAAATAAGATATTTTGTTTTGTTAATAAGTAATTCGGTATGTTCGTTCCATTTCAGTTTATAATAAAATATTATACCCAGGTATCTGCAATGTTGAACTCTATTTATTTTTTTGTTACTTATATGTATATCTACAGCCTCAGGAACACTATCACAGTAGTTTCCAAAACAGATATAAACAGCTTTAGATATATTTAGTGATAGCTTATTTACACACAACCATTTGTTCACCTCATTTAAGTTCATGTTCATTTTATATTCGACTTTATCCCAGGTCTTATCTGTCGAGATGACAGCTGTATCGTCTGCATAAAATATAATTGTGTTGCTACATCTACTAGTTAGTAGGTCATTAACGTACAGTAAAAATAGTAACATTCCCAGGATTGTACCTTGTGGCACGCCCATAGCAACCACTTCATAGTTGCTATAATTTTCCCCTATTCTAACTTTTGTCGTCTGTTGTGAACTAACTTTCTAATAATTTTTTCGCTTTTCCTCTGATACCGTTATAATACAGTTTATTCAACAAAATACCATGGTCAACAGGGTACGGCACCTATGCGGAGGGGTCTCCGCATAGGTGCCGTATTCTCTCCTCCGAGTGGCTCGCTTTATGCGGAGCCACCTTTGAAATATCGTCTTTTATGTAAACAACTACACCATTCGATCTATTAATTAAACTATTATTATGAAAGAATATTAACCCATTAACGCCCGAATGGACACTTTTGGACACCAAAGTTCAGAGCTTCACTGTACAACGAGTTCAAACAATAAATGAGTTCTGAACCAGTGCATTTTCTACGTTGAAACTCGAACTTTTGAATGGTGATGTTAAGAAGTCTAAAAAATTAGTTTTTACATGTGAAAAATGCAAATTAAACAAAAGAAATTCCACTTTTTGGAAAAGTTTTTTTGGAAAATCGCCTTTTTCTTTGTCTGCATTTTTTACATACATAAAACCAACAAATAAAGCGTCCATGGACCCTAAGCTAAAATTTGGTGGGTTCAGAGTAGAAAAAAAAATTTTTTAAGCCGATAACAGAATAAAAATGTCTTAAAATTGGTCAAACAACACTCAAATTTTCAACTTACTAAAAACACTTCAACAATTCAAAAAATCAGTTAAGGAATACGCTTCAATTTTTTCAAATTTTTCCTAGACGATTTTTTGGAAATTGGTTTTTGCAATTTTTCGAAAAATCAAAAATTATCTTAGAAAATTATGAAAAAATTTGAGTGTTGTTTGACCAATTTTAAGACATTTTAATTCTGTATGACTGTATCCTAAAGTCTACAGAAATTGAGAAAAAAATTGCTAAGGATTTAAAACAAAATTTTACGTTTCGGACGCTATTTTATCGGCTTAAAAAATTTTTTTTCACCTCTGAATCCACCAAATTTTAGCTTAGGGTCCATGGATGCTTTATTTGTTGGTTTCATGTATGCAAAAAATGCAAAGTCAAAGAAAAAGGTGATTTTCCAAAAAAACTTTTCCAAAATGTGGCGTTTTTTGTTTAATTTGCCATTTTCACAAGTAAAAAATAATTTTTTGGACTTCTAAACATCACCATTCAAAAGTTCGAGTTTTAACGCACAAAATGCACTGGTTCAGAACTCATTTATCATTTGAACTCGTTGTACAGTGAAGCTTTGAACTTTGGTGTCCAAAAGTGTCCGTTCGGGCGTTAATGTGTTAAGTTAAGTCGCCCTCCATTATTCTCAACAATTGATGCAAGATTCAGTTGATCTTTTAGGTCCAGGTAATAAAAATAAGTTGACCAAGATGTTGTGTAGCAACGTTTTGTCGACTAGGGTTTGTCGACCTCTTCAGGCTTTATTAGCAAAAAACAGAAAACATAACAAACTTTTTTTATAGAAAAACTATTGTCAAAAATTAATTAATTAACATAGCGATGATATACCTTGTGAATAAGCCGAAGGTGGCTTGCGCAGAGTAACAACTTAATTCGCGAATATCTGCTTGTCAATTTTTACGAGACGATTTTCTGGCAACCGGACGAGCCTAGACTGGCTCGCAACCCGCGCTGTAATCGTCCCGGCAACACCTCGAGCTTCCGCGTGAGCGCGAGTTTCCATGCTCCTGCACGTCTCGATCCTGCTATGATCCGGCCGCTCAGCCCGCACACGCCTTGTCGTGTGCCCGCGGAGGCAGCGGGGCAAGGCCACGCACCTAACCTGGAAAAGGGAGGTATTTGCAAAATGACGAACGCGAAAAGTAACGAATGAAATTGAATTTAATGAAGAAAAGAAGTGTAAACAAAGCTATGGCTGTATGTGTGTGTGTATATGAGTCCGCGATGTCAACAAGCGAAGGTCGGAGCTCGATCGCTTCGACCCCGCACGCACGCTCGCGAAACAAGCCCGCTTTAACGACTACGGGCTTCACAATTGGAGAGAAGATTCCTCGCGAGGAATCAACACGGCAATACAAAAAATTCATGCTACTTTTATTATAACGCAGAGAGAGAGAGAGAGAGAGAGAGAGAGAGAGAGATTGATTGATTGATACTTTATTTTGTGTGTACAGTATGTTGTACAATTTAAATAGCAAAAAACAATTTTAGTTACAGAGTTATAAAAATAGGTAACGGCAGTAACAAAATGTGAGAAGTATAGTAATAAAAATAACGAAGTAATAAAATGAGTAATAACAAAACAAAATTAATATTAATAACAGGTAACAGCAATAACAAGTTTAGTAGCAGCAGCAGAGCTGTAACGAGCAAGGGAGTAGGGGATAGTAAAAAAGGGTAAATCTCTAAGGGGATGTTAGACAGGGGGTGAGGTAGTAGGAGGAGCATCGAGGAGGTGAGCGAAAAGGGAAGCCTTAAATAAAGGGAAGGAAGAGGATTCCCTGATGTCAGGAGGGAGAGCGTTCCAGTCATAAGAGGTGGAAACATGGAATGAGCGCTGAAGGAAACTGGTACGGAAGGAGGGTATAGCAAGAGGTTGTCTGGCACCCCGACAAGGCCTCGAGGATGTATTTGCGATAAAGAGAGACGCGAGGTAAGAGGGAGAAGAGGAGCTGATGATGGAATAGAGGGAAGAGAGCGCAAAATATTTCCTGCGGTCCGCCACCGTAAGCCAGCCCAGCTGAAGCCTGTACCGAGTGATATGCTCACTGCGTCGAAGGCCATAGATGTAGCGTATTCCCGAGTTAAGAAGGCGCTGTAGCTTGAGATTCTGCTCAGCTGATATGTCGCACATTACGACACTGCAATAGTCTAGGAGAGGGAAGAGGAGAGCCCGGATGAGGTGCTTACGCAGAGCAAAATTAGTGCTCCTGCGAAAAAAATTAAGCGTGTATAAGAGCGAATGCGCTTTTTTGCATACGCTCGAGACATGCGCTTTCCAGGATAGCTTGTTATCCAGCACCACACCCAGACTCACCACCTCACTCTCGAAAGGGACAAGGGTACCCCCCACATCCACGCCACGCATCCCGACAGAAGACAAGGCATCAAGATAGTAGGTGGAGCCCACAACCATCGCCTTCGTCTTCCTGATGTTGAGCCTAAGGGAGTTCCTCTCCGCCCATGCAATGATTCGCGACGCGCCAGCACTCAGCCTCTGCAAGAGAGCAGGAAACTCCTCCACATTAGAGCTCGCATAAATCTGCAAGTCATCCGCATAGATGACAAAGCGCACCCCCGGTGGCAGGTCACAGGCGATGTCGTTTACATACAAACAAAACAGCAGGGGGCCAAGGACAGAGCCCTGTGGCACCCCTACGTTGACAGCATCAAAGGAAGACTGTTCACCATCAGAACCCACGACCGCCTGCTCCCTGCCAGAGAGATAGCTCGCCACCCAGCGGACGACGCCCCGGGAGAGTCCAAGACCAACCAGCTTACGGAGCAGCCCGCAGTGACTCACAGAATCAAAAGCCTTGCTGAAGTCAAAGAGCAGGAGAACACTAACACAACGGCGGTCCATCGCCCCCCTCAAATCCTCCGTCAGTCTCAGAAGGGCCGTCTGCGTACTGTGCCCCTTGCGAAAGCCAGTTTGCATCGGATTAAGGAGGTTCTCGCTCTCAAGATATCTACACAGCTGGCGATGCACTAGCAGCTCCAGCACCTTCGAGAGTAGACAGAGGAGAGAGATGGGCCTGTAATCACTGAGGCAGCTCGGGGCCCTGACCTTCTTAAGCGCCAGAACGAGAGACCTCTTCCACAGCGTCGGAAACTCAGCATGGCACAAAGACGTATTAAAGACGTCCAATAGAATAGGGACTAGAACAGGTAATGCCTCCACGATAACGCGAAGGGGTATGTCATCCGGGCCCCTGGCCTGGGTGTCGAAGTGCCCGACAGCCGAGCGGACGTCAGCCTCAGTGACCGGTTGAAAAAAGAACCGCTCCTCGTAATCCATCCGCTCCAGCTGCGTCAGGAACCCCTCCACCGGTTCGGCCAGGGGGTCAAAAGACACACTTCTGAAGTGACCATTGAGCTCGTCTGCAGTGAAAGGGCAAGCGTCCACAGCACCACGGGAAGGACAGACCCCCAGCTGCCGGAGCTCACGCCAGATAGTGGCCGGGTCGGTCAGCACAGTCAATCGTCGCTCATAATAAGAGCATCTAGCCACTTCAAGACTGACATGAGCTAAGTCACGCGCCTCGTGATAGCGGACAGTTACAGCTCCTTCAAAAAATTCTCAAAGTCAAGGGGCGTATCAATGGGCACCGCCGTCGCTCCGCGAGATTTGCGCACATAGATGCTGCCCCTCCTGACAAAATGCTGGAAACCCCGCCTCTTAGCTTCAGCACGAACTCGAACACGGAGTCTGTGGTACTCCGGGGGCAAAAAGTGATTGACGTTGATGACGGCGGTCGCCGCACCAGCCTCCGGCAGCACCAACGGCGGAGCACCAAGTCCCACATCAGCCAGAGTGAGCCTTCCTTTAGCGACTTTGTTTTCCACAATTTGCTGTGCAACAGTTGAGGAGGTCAGCCGAACCAGCAACTGTGCAGATGGCATTTTATTGTGGAGATCAGTTGGTAGTGTAGATCCAGAGGCAGGAGCAGTCAAGGGAGCAGAGGCAGAGGTAGACGCCACGACACCGTCTCGCCTCGAATCCGCTGCGCTCAGCTCGCGCAGATCTCTGGCCTCAACAATATCCCTGGCCTCGAGCGAGGGGAACAACGGTCTCAAAGCGGCCAATGCCAGAGACTTGAGGTCCGCCCCCGGAACATGTGTCAATTCAC
The DNA here is from genome assembly GCA_030522585.1 of Anagyrus pseudococci. Lineage (NCBI taxonomy): Eukaryota > Metazoa > Arthropoda > Insecta > Hymenoptera > Encyrtidae > Anagyrus > Anagyrus pseudococci. The sequence goes on along the minus strand of JAPYYQ010003399.1, from coordinate 12,975 downwards.
CAACGATCAGATCAGCGTTAACAGACTGCTGCTGGCGCACGAGAGAAAGCCTCTGTCTGAGGCTGTTATTCTCAGCCACCAACTCCGCGACACGAGGATCCTCCACCACGCCGACGCCCCCAGCCACCATCTCATCGAGGCGCCTCGTCACCGCATCGCTGGTCTCCTCCAGCTTAGCGATCCTGGTATCATGCTCGTCAACACGCCTGACCACCTCCGGCAACACGCAGACCTTTTCCAAGATGGAAGCAATGTTGCTCTCCAACTGGTCGAGCTTATCCAGTTTGTCAAAATCTACTTTTTCGAGCCTACTGAGGAGTCGCTGGGTGCGCTGATCAGCCTGATTAGCGGTAGGAGCCCTCGAAGATGACGTAGATGACGAGGAGCCCGACCTAGTACGGACCCCAGTCGGGGTGCATGCCGCGAACGCATCAGGATTAGCATCCGAAAGACACGAAGGGCAGGACTTGGCGACCCTGTCTCCGATACGCACCGCTGTAGGCGCAGAGCATGCCACGTGGTACTGCTCCTGGCATACACCGCATGAGTATCCCTGCGCAGCAGGTTTTATCGCCGTAGAGCAGGTATAACATGAGAAAGGAGCAACCTTAGGCGGCATGATGATGAGAAGGCAAGTAGGCGCGAGTAGCAGCGTAGATCAGCCGCAGGCAGCGATGAGCATCAACGGCGAGCGGCCCGGGCGGCGGCGAGCGGCCCGAACGGCGGCGAGCAGCAGCAGCGGCGAGCGGCCCGAACGGCGGCGAGCAGCAGCAGCGGCGAGCGGCCCGAGCGGCGGCGAGCAGCAGCAGCGGCGAGCGGCCCGAACGGCGGCAAGCAGCAGCAGCGGCGAGCGGCCCCCGGCGAGGGCGGCAAGAGAGCGGCAGCGAGTTCCCAGCCGCAGCGACACCTAGCGGTGATCCACGTCAGTCCAAAAAATGCCGGGCTCTGCTCGATCGATAACGTCGATGGTGACGTTTTCCCGGGCCAGGCAGGAAACAACAATGCAACAATATAATGAAAATTATGGCTCGAAATGCACTGACCAGGAACGAGAAACACGCCGGGGGGCCAGCCGATGCAGTCATCCACAGCAAACCACGGCAAGACGGCACGGCCAAGCAGGCAGCAGCAGGCTCCAAGAGACGACGGCAGGAGAGGTTAGGTTGACAGCAACAAAACAAAAGCACCAAAAATTTCCCAACTCCGGGAGGCCAAGCAACTAAATGTTCTTTAGAAGCCTGCCCGAAGGGTCAGGGAACAATTCTAGAAGAACAGAGACTCGAGACAGAACGGTGAGAAAATTCCTCAAGGGGAATAAGGCAGAGCGCATAAAGAGTGACAAGCGCTGTACTCACCAGAAGCAGAAGAGAGAGAGAGAGAGAGAGAGGAGAAGAATGAATTTCCCGCAGGGAAGGCAGCTGCTGCTGCTTTGGCCGAAGATAATCCTTCGGCCCCGCTATAGCCGCGACGCTCCCACTGGCTTGCTTGCTCAAATAAAGTATGACACAAAAAATTAGAGAAACTAGATGTTTTTTAAAAGAAAACAATAATTTAATGTTCACCTGTACGGATAAGGAAAACGTAACAGTGTGTATGTATAAAGACGCATATATAGAAAAAATGAACACTTTATTGAAAGACGAACAAAAATGTGACGATAAAGAGAAACCCTCTCAATAATCTGCGAAGTAGTGTATACAATATCCTGAAGGACTGGAATGAAAACGAGTTTCTGGATTTTAAATTTAATAACACAGAATTAACGCAAACAAACACACAGCTAGGACGAGAGTATAGTCTTCTAAAAATACATAAAGAACATATTCCTCTGAGACCTATAATATCAACGATTATCAGTCCAACACATGTTTTAGCAAAAATATTGTATAATAAATTAGAAAAATGCATTTTTCCGATCGCGTCAGAAATTAATAATAGTTCTGAATCGGTAAGAAAATTAGAAACTTTCGATATACCAGATGATTTTATATTGGTCTCACTAGACGTTACGTCTCTGTTTACAAACATCCCGTGCGAGCTGGTTATCCAAAGCCTGGAGAAGCGACACAACTACATACACGAGAAATGTAAAATACCGTTTAATAAAGTTATGAGAGGCACTAGATTAATTTTCGAAAATACGTTCTTTTGTTTTAATAATACGTATTGTAAGCAAATCTTTGGATCACCAATAGGCTCACCAGTTTCACCATTTTTTTGCGGATATTGTAATGAAAGATATGGAGAAACACTGCCTAACAATATTGAAAAATAAGTTTGATTGCTCTCCTTTGTTTTACTATAAATATGTCGATGACACGATCATGTGTGTCAAAAAAATGATTTACCAGTAATTTTAGAAATATTTACAGCTACAATGAACATTTAAAATTTACACACGAAATAAAGGAAAATAATCGAATGAATTTCTTAGACACTACAATAATCAAAGAAAATAAATTAACAACAAAAAATCAATATCATTTATAATTTAATTGACAGATCAATCAAACTTTCACATAAAAAATATTATAGAAAAAACATTTATATTGTAAAACAGATCCTGCAGGAAAACTCGTATCCAAAAAATTTTACACATCAATATATTTTAAAAAGACAATTAATGATAGCAACAGAAAAGAACAACAATATTTTAGAGTCACGTAATAACAATCCAACAAGAGCCACAATCGCAATTCCATATACTAATCACATTTTCAACAAAATAAAAACAGTACTAGCAGAAATAAATATTAGAACCCTACCAAAGATACAGAATAAATTAAATTTTATTTTTGACTTTGGTAAAGACAAAATGAATAAAACTGATAACACAGGTGTCGTATACGAGATTGAATGTAAGGACTGTTCGGCTACATATATAGGAGAGACAAAGAGAGCGTTAGGGCATGTCTTAGATCGGTACAGATCCCTTCCTTATCCTTACCTCTATTTTGCATTTTACTAAAAAAGTAGGAGGAAAACCGTTAATGTCGGACCCTCCCGCATTCTTGATGGCCTAAACAATGTGTAGAAACTTTTACATTCGAGGTTAACTGCAAATTAACGGCGAATACTGTAAAATACGATTGCTGTTGATAAGGCTTTATCGACAACAATCGTATTTTACAGTATTCGCCATGAATTTGTAGTAAATCTGGAATCTAAAACCTTCTACATATTTTAAGTTATCAAAAATGCGGGGAAGGTCCGGCATTAACGATTTTCCTCCTACTTTTTTAGTAAAATGCAAAATAGAGGTAAGGATGAGGTAGGGATCTACACCGATGTAATGCATGACCTTAAAAGGCAGGTTAAAGGAACACAAAAATAATTATAAGGAGAACTCTGTTATTACGTTACATCAATCCATTAATAAGCATAGTTTTAATTGGGATGATATTAAAATACTAGACAAAGAAAAAAATTATCAGAAGCGTTAAGTATCGGAAATGTTAATATTATCTGCAATAATACCAGAATTAATAAGAAAGAAGACATTGACAATTTAAATTCAGTATATAAACAGTTCTTCCGTATACACAGCGATTTCTAGTCTTCTCTCCTTCCCTCTGTTTACGTTTTTATTTCCGTCTACTGCGGGTGTGTTCAGTGTACAGTAATACAATTTTATTCCGTATCGACGTTATTGTTTCCGCCATAATGGGCGTGTCTATATTAGTTTCCGATTGTATAAATAGCGACTGCGAAAGTATGTACGTTTTAATTGACAAGTAGATTTTCGCAAATTAAGGTGTTACTCTGCGCAAGCCACCTTCGGGTTATTCACAAGGTATATCATCGCTATGTTAATTAATTAATTTTTGACAATAGTTTTTCTATAAAAAATGTTTGTTGTGTTTTCTGTTTTTAGCTAATAAAGCCTGAAGAGGTCGACAAACGCTAGTCGACGAAACGTTGCCACACAACATCTTAGTCAACTTATTTTTATTACCTGGCCCTAAAAGATCGACTGAATCTGTCATTAAATGTTATTATTATAAAATATTTTTCATCCTCTTATTTTAAAGGTTTCATAATTGTTTAGTTTCCAAGTTTCAGTATATACAATAATATGTGGCTTTATTTTTAGACTCTCAATAAGTATCTCTAATTTAGTAATAAGTAATAATTTAAGTAATATTAGCTTGAAAGCTAATATTACTTAAGTATAAAATTATATTTAAGTATAAAAGCAGGCTTATTTTTGCTTGTAGATCCCCATTGAGAGTTTTAAGATTCCAATGTTTTTAATTTTGTATTGTATCTTGTTGTATTATATCAAAAAGATTAAAATTAGTATCCATTTTATTCAGACTTTTTTGTGTTGCGGAATGTTAGAAGGTGTTATTTTTATTGGAGACGTGACCGACGTCAGTTGCAACGTTGACCGCTGTTGACGTTGATAATTTGGTTTCATTGCGATCGGTAATGCAGGTGCTACTGGATAATGCGTTAAGTCTATCATTCTTCTTATTCTATGCTTGTATATATTACATATTTCTGGGTCTTCCGCGGAGTCCTGCGTGTCATTATTTTTATTGTATTTTTCATTGGCGAATTGACAATTTGCGCATTTTAAATCTTGTTTGTCACATGTTCTAGATTCATGTTTGCCAGCGCATCTTAAGCATACTGGTTTATTTCTACATTTGGATCCACTGTGTCTAAATCTGCTACAGTGGTAACATAGTTTAAAATTAATGAAATAGTAGACTTGACATCTTTGATATCCCACGAAAATTTTATTGTTCCTTTCTCTAATAGCTTTGTAGATTTCTGCCGACACTTCGAGTATAAGTGTTTCTTTTTTGTTTTTAATATTTGTATATTTGTGTAGGACTTGACTTTCGGTTGCAAGGTTTGCAAAATTTCTTTCATTAATATCAGATTCAAATTGTTTTACATCCATGTTTGTGTTATTGTCAATTCCAATTATTTTAATTTTTGGTTTAAATAGTTGTTCTGTTTTTATTTCAAATGCTTTTGAGAATTTTTTTTGTAATAATTTACCAGCACTTTTAACACTAGCTTCATTCATGCATTCAATCATCACTTCGTCATTGTTTTTTACTATTACATTTTTAGTTTAAATCGTTTTGTCTTTTATTAGGTATTTGGTTATATTTTCTTTCATGTTGAAGTTATCATTTTTATCAGTTTTTTTATAGTTATTCTTACGTTTTTACGATTTTTAATAATTTCCATCAGTAGTTCATTTTTATCCGTAGTTTCTTTGTTTAATTTTAATAGTGTATCGTTGTTATCTCTTCGATCTTGATTCATTTGATTTAGTAAGGCATTTTCTTTAATAAGTAATTCATTTTCTGTTTCATCGTCTGCAATTGTTGTATTATGTAGATCTGCTGTTTTGTTAGCCAAATTGTGGAGAAGTTCCTTTTTTATTATTTCTTTGTAGTGCCTTTTAATGCTTGCTATCAAAACTCTAATTGATTCATTTAATTCCAATTCGTCACACGTGGCTTGTTTCAAGCTTAGATTTATTCGCTAATGTTTGGGATAGATAACCAACACTTCATTCACATATATTTCATCTTTTATTTTCTCAAAATCACTTCTATGGTAAACACTTTTACACACCAAACAATTTACACTTGCTACCTTTTTGTTAGGATGACATTTATATGTTAATTCGGAGGCTTTATCGGGAGACTATGTTCCTCCCGGCGCCATGTTGGTTTACTCAAATTAAAACCTATGTTAGTTTAAGATGTTACTTAAATTTTGCGCATTGCCTTTTGATTTTAGGGAGTCGCAGTTAAATATCAATGTTTGCTAATTGTTCAGGCCTGCCGGCTCCGAATTGTTTTAAAAGTCGTCTTACAATAGAATCTGTATTTTACATTCTTAAGGCAATATCGTGTTTATTAGAAGGCTGATAGGCATTAAAAATGTTTACTTTACTATTTAGCAGATTGTCTTCGTTTTGAAAGGTCTTAATGTATCAAATTTAAGTCGCTACTTAACATTTCTTTTAACAATTATCAGATTACAGCGTAAGTCATCATTTTATTGTGACTCAAGCTCTGAGTGGTTCGCAGAACTATAACATTAAGCCTAAAAAAGTCTTATTTTAAACACGTCTGTACTCTAAGACTTAATACTACTAGGTGTTCCTGAAATAGCTAGATTAATTAGGTATTTCTCATATAGCTTCAAGTTTAAAGACTCATCAACTTTTGGGTTACATCTTTCTTACTTCAAAGCAAGACTGATGATCACTAGGGCACTTAAAAAATACCTCTTTTTAAAATAATCCTTAAGTAAATCTCAAAGTACTGCAGTTTTTAACATAATTGCCCTTTTTTGGTGGGTATCGCCGTAATTGAAAACCATTCAGCGCATAAGCCACCTTAATATTTCCATTTTTATTGTAGTAGTTATTTAGCGTTTCATTTTTATAAATAATTTTTTGAGCTCAGTTCCATTATATCACCTTGTCAGATATCTTATGTGTTTATCGTCTATGCGTATCTTTTATTATTTCCTTATACTTCAATGTTTAGTAAACAATGTTTTATTGTTCGAAAAAAGACTTTCTAGTATTTCGTTTTATTCGACATTAAAATTATATACTTCTCGTTAATATTACAGAAAGTTGATAACAATGGAAGAAGATGAGACAGAAAAACGAGACACAGTTATTTTATATTATTCACACGATAACTTTAAACTTAACATAGATGAAGATGAAAATATGAGTTACAATGAATTTGAACCCTTTAATGAAGAAATGATTAGTCAAGGTACATAATATTACATCTATTATTCTTAAGAATCTTAACCCATTTAATTCTTTACCTACAGAAGAAGTATAAGAAAAACGTTTTATCTGAGTTTTCCGCTGTAGCATGTCCTTAACAATTTCAAAATAATAGTCAGCATAGTTAATAAAAAAAACAATTTTTCAGATTCTATAAACGTAAATTCTGATGATGCAGTTGAAAATCATAATCTTATTTTATCAAAATCAGCTAAAGAAGATGAAAATGCAATATCTTCGCATAATAAATTAGGTAAATTTTAATTCTTACTGGATTTTACATTTTTTAACAATTATATAGGAAGATACGTATTTCTTTAGATACTTACAATAATTTAAATCTCTTGATAGAAGGTTGTCAAAACGAAAGAAGTCGTGATGAACTATTTGAACCATTTGAAGAAAAGTTTGAACTATTCGAAGAGTTTGAGAAGAATTCGAACCGTTACACGAAGAAGAGTTTGAACCGATACAAGAAGAAGAATTCGAACCGTTACACGAAGAAGAGTTTGAACCGATACAAGAAGATGAATTCGAACCGTTACACGAAAAAGAGTTTGAACCGATACAAGAAGAAGAATTTGAACCGTTACAAGAAGAAGAGTTTGATCAAGGTATATAGTCGTACTATTAATAGAATAAAATACATTTATAAAACAATTATATAGTAGTAAACAAAGACTATTTTATTCGCTTAGTAGTGGTGAACTAGCTTCCAATATCGCGGATGTACGAAATTATTCCGTCGTTCCGATTATTAAATATTAACATCTAGTAATAAAGTAAACAGGGATCTCAGAGATTTTTAGATATTTGAAAACAAAAAAATATGAGTAGGTCAATAATTACATATATTTTAATAATCTTTAAGTCCAGTGTTGATATTTTACATATTTTTTTATTCAAATAAAAAAAATATTAAGTACTTAAAATTTTCTTCCCAAAAAATTCGTTAGGAAATATGCCACCCAATATTTCATAGAGCTCTAAACCCTATTTAATCGAGTTTGAGGTTTTTTTATAAATACAGGTGAATGTATTACTATAAAATTCACTGTTCAAACAGTTTTTAAATTTATATTATCTAAAAAAAGTCGTTTTTTAATTTTTAAAAATCATGAAATTACTTGTCTTGATACAGACTATTTCCATAGGAGTTTGTTTTTTCGATAAAAAATTCCGTTAAAAAATAAATAGATAAAAAAGAATTAGAAAACACCTTAATTTTTTTGGTACTTTTAAATTTTCGTTTCTCATTCATTTGCGTTTGTAGCTACTGCCTATAAGTTGACCAAGTTACAGGCGTCAACAATATTGTATAATAAGAAATTCGAGCAAGTGGCGTATTTCCCGACATGGCGTATTCCCCCGACTTACCCTAATATTTTTTTGTAATATAACGTCTTTTTTATTTCTTTAAATTTTTACAAATCAATTATAATTTTACCATTCATTAATTATTTAATATTTGACCTTGCAATGGGGATCGTATATATATGTTATTATTGTTAAAAAATCGCATAGAAGTTCGAGATTAAACTACTCGATTTTTTAATAACAGTTTAAAAATTTAAATATTGATACTTTACATTGTATTTTTTCAGATTCCGTACATTTAATTTCTGATGATTTAGGTGATAATCATGATCTAATTTTAGCAGAATCAGATAGTGAAAACGAAAATGAGATACCTTTACATAATAAGCAAGGTAAGATGACATTATTCATAATGTAAAATGTAAGAAAAACATATAATAAGATAAATTTTTTAGATACTGGAAGCAATTTAAGTCTAAAGATGAATGACTATCAAATTGACATTAGTCATGATGTAATTGAATCCTTCGAAAAAGAAAAGAACAGTGAAGGTAGTACAATGTTGATTAGTTGTAATATTTTCTATAATCTTAAATAAGTTGCTTATTTTCTATTACATATTGACAGCCCGTTCGGAAAAAGTTGACTTTGCAAAAAATACTAAAAAAACTTATTTTGTCTAGTTCATTTTTTAAGCAAATATAACTTAATAAATTTGTCTTAAGATAAGCAACTTAATTACGATTTTATTTGCTTAGGAAAGGTCAATTAGATGTTTCTGTTGAATTAAAGCTTAATCTCGCGGATGTCATCAAGTAAAAACATAAACAACTAAAAAAGTAAATTATTTTTAAATTTTATAAAGAACGTAACTTTTATAAAATAAAATAATTTTAGTAATTTTATGAATTCTAGTTTTGAAATATTTTTAATTATTGCTAAAATGAATAAAACATTGTAGTAAAAGTTAGAATATTTTATTGTATGTTATTTTAGATTCCATTACTGTAAGATCTAACCATACTGTCGCAGAACAAGAAGCTTTGAATTTATCATACTTAGAATATTCTTCTACAAAGGACTTAAGTAATAATACCGATGTAGATGCAAGGATAGATGAAGTTTTAGATGATTCAGAAAGTGAGCTTGACGCTGAAATATCTCCAAGTTTTAAACTAGGTAAGACAATCTGTAGTACACTTGAAAATTAAATTTTAATTACTATATCTAAAAAAGTGCATCATTTAAAAAAGTTATAAACTACTACGAAAAGTTTGAATGTTGCTTTAACAGTAAATGTAATCAATTATGCACGTATTTTAAAGTTTTCATGTTAAAATAATCAGAAACTATATTGTAGAAAAAGATTAACATAAAAACTTTGTAAAATTTGCATGATTTTCATTTTATTTACTTTTACAGAAAGTCAATATTCAAACTAGCCGTAGTAGTTTATATTTTTATTTTTAAGTTTGCATACAACTTTAGGTTAAAACCGGAAAAAACTAAATTAGGGTAAAACCGCCAAACGCCAATTCAGGATAAAAGCGTGAAACGCCAATTCGAAGTAAAAACCAATTTTGACAAAATTATTTTCACGTTTAAATCTATTGTTATCGCTAATTTTATTAAAACAGCGTTTTTAAGTAAATGTTTTTTATGTTAAATAAAAGCTTATGCGTGAAAGTACTACAGCAACATGAATCATGCATATTATGTAGGAAAAACATCATGATTAAATTGAAATAAGTTCTACTCAATATTAACAACGCAATTTTTTCAAACTTGCCTTTGTTGCGCTACCGCGCCATTTTATAAGACAATCATTAAACTTTCAGGTACACCAGAAAAAGTAGAACTTCCTGACATCGACTCGGACGACAATGACAGTCGAAAAAGAAAAATTGTGACAAAAAAAATACCTGATACTTCAAAAAGTAAAATAATGTTTTTAAATATTATAATTTAATGTCAATACAAATTGGACTAATTAAATACTCTTTCCATTTTTCAGGACCTAGAATTTGTAAACAAAGTCAGAGCAAGCCAAAAGTTGATACAACAGAAAATTCTTTTGAGGAGTCGGTAGATGAATCTGAATATGCACCATCTAATCAGGAAACTTCAGATACGGAGAATACTGACGAAAGCAGTTTTGATTCTGATGATAGTTTAAGGAAAAATCAACCGAACCGTAAGAAAAAGAATACAAAAAATGAACAGAAAAGTTACAAAAACAAAGTTATTACTAGTAAAATATCTAGCTCTAAAAATCCGAGCTTTAGCCATCTAAAAAAACGAAAAGCTGGAAAGCCGTACCTAACTAGTACAAACAAAGAAATAACCAAAGATGAGTTGTTAATTGATGAACCTCCAAAACAAGTCACAGTACCTTCTTCAAAAGAAGGGGGAAAATATTATTATAAGCAAAATTTTTGTTTTTACTGCCGTAAGCTTCTTGCGAGAATAGACCATCATTTAATGAGAGTACACGATGAAGAAGAAGACGTAAAAATTATTTTAGCCTTACAAAAAGGCAGTAAACATAGAAGAGATAAACTTGCTGAAATACGTCATAAGGGCAACGAAATTTTTAATAAAAGCTCTACGTACAATCCGGAAGGAAAACTAATAGTTGTAAGACGTCAAAGAAATAAGAGGATAATACCTTCATCTGATAAAGAAAACGTAAATGATTTGGAAAAAAATCCGGGTACTGATAAAGAAAGTGTGAATGATTTAGGAAATGAGCCAGAAACAATAAATTTAGAAATAAATCATAAAAATGATGAAAACAAAACGGTCAAAGACGTTACTCAAGAATCTATTGAGACCACCAACGTTCAAGTATCTCATGTTTTAAGTAAATCTCAAAACAATCCAAATATACCCTGTGACAGTAATAAGACAACTATAAAAACCACTCAAATAATGAGAGTAGTTTGTATCGAGTGTAGAGGATATTTTTCTACCAAGAATATACACAATCACATGCGATTAAAACACCCTACAGATTTAGACATACAAGATAGAACTATTACAAAGTTGGCAAAAAATGAGACAGTTCCAAGCCATCCACGTACCACGGAAGCAACAAAGAACAAAATTTTTGTTGACTTGCTATATGATGAAATTGGCATTACTGTTCGTAATGACTTACTTTGCGTACTTTTCGCAAACAAATATGTTGAAAAGTACGATAACATCGATCAATATAGTTACATACGAGGGCACTTGCGACTGCTAGGAAAACTGCGATTAGGAATTCAACATTTTAACCCACATATTAAGGATTTAGCGAATGCATTTTCACCAGAATATTGGGAGGTGATGCTAAAGTCTATTTACTTAGTAAGTGACTATAATGCTGAAACTAGACGTTTCCAAATTATATATAATGCAGAAACCCTTCCAATTTTGATAAGGAAATGCTTTAAAATACTTTTAAATGAATACACTCGAAAGAAAAACAAAGAAGCTAAGGAAAGTTTAGAAAGCTTTATGTATATATTTAATGATGAAGTAGAAGCGAGAGTAAGTGCGAAAGCTTTAGTTTCTAGAAAAGAAGCTAACAGGCATAAGAAGTCTGTTTCGATGCCAAATAACAGTGATATTGAAGTATTTTTAGAATTTTTGCATCAAGAAAGAGATAAATGTCTGCAGTATCTGAAGAAAAATTCAAAATCACCTGCCTTTGACAAATGGGAGAGATTAATAATTATTACCGCATGTGCTATTCAAGTTTTTAATCGTCGCAGAGTAGGTGAAGTATCTCGATCCCACATCCTAGATTACATTAATAGCAAGGAAGTTGACAAAAAAAGTGATTTTTATAAATCTTTAAACAAAAAGGACCAAACTCAACGGTCAAAATATAAAAGGATGGACATACAAGGAAAACGAGCTGATGGGAAAGGGTCGCTCTACATTACAGAAAAAAATGCTGAAGCAATTGATACCATTCAAAAATATCGATCGGTTTTTAAAATTCCTAAAGAAAATACTTATTTGTTTGCACTACCCAGTATACCGCAAAGAAAAATTCGACATGTAGATGTAGTCAAACACATACCTTCGTTAGCTCAAGAATGTAGTGCAACATTCAAAAAAATTGATGTACAGAACCTAAGAGGAACGAATCTTAGAAAACATCTAGCCACTTTTATTGGTGCTCAAGAGACATCTAATAATAAGCAGCTTTTATATAAGCATTTGGGTCACTCAGAAAGAGTAAACAAGTCCTTTTATAAACAACAAATAGATGAGGAAGACGTTATTGTTACAAAAATGCTTGAAAAAGCAAATACTGCTGTAATGTCTCATGAAGTGGATCCAGAAGCTAGTATGACCGAAGATAGTACTTTGCAGGATAGTTTACCAGATGATGAGACGGTGAACTGTTGTACTCCAAAGGAAACACCAAAAAAAGGTTAGTAATCTGTTCATTAACAAAAATATAACTAAAATTGTAACTATTTTAATTTCGAAGCGTTAGCAAAGTATATGATATTATCTGCTTTCGGTCAGAAGTATTTTCTTACTTATTAAAATAAAAAAGTCCATAGCATAGTACAGCTTATTTTTCTCTTTCTTATCACGCTACTCATATTGTTATATCCGGGCCTTCGTTAAAAGAGCGATATTCGTAAGTCCGAACGAGATTGTTAAAAGTTGGGGGGATCGCTTTTCCTCGATAACCCGGAAAACCGTGTTTCTCGTAGATCCAGCGAGTAAAGCTATAAAGCCGATGAGCATAACCGCGCTCGAGACGGGAGTCACGCCCAAAACTTTGGATAATAAACCAACACTTTTATAAACAATAACAATTTATTTATAACAAAGTTCAATTATGAAAAATAACAAATTAGTGATAT
>JAPYYQ010003397.1:0-11507 GCA_030522585.1 Anagyrus pseudococci | reverse complement strand
AATTTTACTGAGTCAAGAGCAGTTTTTATATCAGTATTGAAATTTGGAAAAATATTTGGTCACTGTCGTGATATCCGTGTTCTTAAGCAGTTTAAAAATATTTTGCTCAAAAATAATTTTTTCATTACTTTTTGATGTATTTTGATTGAATTAAGGCGCAAATATTTTTAGATTTATTGTGTGCAAAATGAGAACACTTTAAACGTCAAATGTCACAGGTGTGGAAAAACCTAAATATTTCTCATTTTTGCCATGTTAATCATATGAGACTTTTTTTCGTGCGAAAATTATGGCCTATGTACTCAACCTTATCCTTATATTAAATACAATAGGAAAAACACCTTGCTAGTTGAAAATTCGTAAAAAAAATTTTGAACAAACTTAGGCCGCAAATCTAACAGTTATTTAAGAAACACCCATATAGAATAAATTTTAAAAAAAACTTTACCTGATTGGCATAACATCAAATGTAGACTTTTGTTTTACTAACATAGTAAATACAGCATTGACACAAACCAGCTGATCTGTTAAATTCATATTCTGCTCATTTAATGAGTTGATCAGTACATCAGTAATACTCTGATATAAAGAAGTATTTATGTAAGGAGAAAACCTAAAAAATAGTATTACAGTAACAGTATTTAATAAACTATTAAACTATCGAATTATATTAATTTAATCTACTTGCTTGGCTAATCCTTCCAAACAAAGAGTTAATAGAGAATTATTAGAAGGTCTTTTTAATATACGAAAATATAATGTAAAAAGTAAATTCAAAATCTCTTTTGAAGTTTTTTGTTTATTATTTTTGTATTCATCTGATCTCAACTCAAGAGTTTCTTTCTTTAATTTTTTTAGCTTTAATGAATGTTCTTCTGCCTTTTGACTTAAAGATTGTTTCATACGCTTATTTTCATTTTTCTTGTGGTTAGAAGATTTTTCAATAACATCTTCAAAATCTAACTGTAGGTGAAGCAAAACAGATAATACTTCTTTATGTACTGAATTTTTGTTGACTTTGATTATGTGGTTAATGTGTCGTACAATCTAAAAAATTTGTAATTTTAAAGTATAATTCATCAGCAACAAAAAAAGTCTTATAATACACGCATGTAAGTAGTATATATTTATAAGTTTTAAAATATTTATTCAAATGTAATTACCGTAAGTGATAATTGACCTCGTTTATCGTTTTGCAAAATTTGTACGAAGCTTTTTTCCATGATATTTCGAATTTTTCGATGTTTATTATTTAAAAATGGGATTAAGAACTTTGCTATGTTTATCGAATAATTAAAATATGGTTTTGCTGTAAGTAAACTGGTCATGCAATTGATAGCAAGTATTCCTACGTTAAATTTTGATTTATTTAACGTAACGGCAACTTTTTTTTTTAAAACTGAAGTCATTTTCTCAAGTTTCTTTAAAAACTGTGTGTAATGCTTTAATAAATTTCTCTCAAATTCTTGAAGATGATATGTTTCAGTTTTTACTGGAAAAGAAATTAATTATAAATAATATGCCTTCGCTGCGCTATCGCGACACTTGGTATATTAGACATTTTACAGGCGTTATTTTATATTCGAGCGCCTAATAACGCAGACTCTTTTTTTCGTTTGGACACTTATTTAAAAAAAAATTCTAAATGGAAAGAACATTTAGATATTTTTATAACTATTATTTTGTTCTACTTAATTGATTTTATTATTAAGATCTTCGATCATAATCGATAATAAAAAAAATATTGTAAATAAACGCTGAAGCGCATGACGGTGTGCTAAATTCAAATAAACATCAACACCTTCTCTGTCTAAGAATATTAGTGACTTGTATACGTACGTTTGGTATCTGTTTTTTCAAATAATTTAATGTTGTAAGAAGGTAACAAATCGATAAAAATTTCCAACAAAGATGCTGTTGTGAGTTTTTGAACTGTAATATAAATTGGACTTGACTTGTCTCCCATCAGGTTCAATAATTCGGTAAAATTGTGTAATTTTTCTTGTGGACTTTCTAGAATTTCACTAGATAAAAGGCCAATTTTTAAACGGTACGTTTCCAGCATTTTTTCACGGGAAGCTAATATATCTACGGTATTTACAGATGTGGGTGGCGTTTGCAGTTCTTTATTCTGGAAATTACAATCAAATATAAAAATATTAAATAATTCACAAACATTAAGGAACATTTGTTACAAACAAAACGAAATGAATATCCTATAAAAGTATAATGTAATAGACTCTTGAATTTGAACTTGATTATTATTAATTTGAAAATTCAATTTTTGTAGAAAGAACAAAATAAAGATCGCACATTATATATTACCTTTGTTTTTATTTGGTCATATAAAATTTCTTTGTCATTAGATTGATCAATTTGATCTTCTTTTTTAATATCATCAAACTTTTTCTTAGTTTCATTAAGAAATTGTTTTTTAACTATTCCGTTTTTTTTAATCGGCAACAGTAACTTGCATCTATTTCTATTGATCTTTTTTAACGAACGAGGAAATGATGCTTCATAAATCTTTTCTAATTGGCTTGCCATGTTGGTAAAAGAAATTCTGAAAAAAATGAAGTACTGTTAAACTAGAATAATTAATTTTAATAGCAATTGTTCATGTAACCATATACTATGTTAAACAAAGACCCAACAATTATTACGTTAACAATTGAATTGCAAAAAGAGAAACTAACTAGCTTCATTAGTTTATTCTCGATAGGTGAATAATGGCCTCATTATTCCGTGTAAAATTGAGAGATAAACAGCGCTTTATTCTCTACGGAATAATGAGTCATTATTTCTGCAAAATCAGTCATTATTCCCGCGCGGTTATTTCCTTGGATGAATTGCTGCGCTTGTGTCCTAAACTTCATGCGCGGGAATAACAACGTGCTTGAGCCTCTTGTAACACTATTCTTTCAAATTTGTTATTACAAAGCAAAACAGTAATAAGAAAATATAATTTTTTTTATATTTTTTTATTCTGTAAAATTGACCGTCGTAATTTATTTGTCTAAATTCCACTGTTTACAAACATTTGTTTAAGAAACATAGGCAATAAACAAGTGAAATTAAAAATTGGGAATAGGTAAAAAAATGGGTATTTTTTATTGGCTTAAATTAAAAACTGCATTAAGGATTGATTAACAAAATGAGTTAGGGATATAGTACAATACTTTTCTATTTGTAATTAAAATATTATATGTACTTATTATTTATTATTTAATAATCAATACAGCTTTTGAACTTGAATATTCAAATGACATTTTTTTATATAAAAAAGACATTGATATATTTCTAATTTAAATACTCAGAGATGCGAATGGATGTACAGTTGTAGGTTTTTGAGAACAATTTAAATTATATGCACTTTACAAAACTAATTTTCTTTTTTCAACAAAAGTGTCTAAATTACTTTTTAATTATAACTTGTAGTAAAAAAAATTGTTATTTTGGTTTATTATGATTTTTATATCTTTCCAAATGTTCAATTTAGCTTTACTACAATTGAAATTTTATCAACTTCTAAATACTGTTTGTGAATGATTTTCTTCAAGGTCATAAGCATTAAATTTCTAACACTTAGTAAATCCTATAAATCAGTAGGTATAACTTAATATTATATTTGAAAAATGTATAAACAAGCACTTGCATTATAGATGTCTGTATGAATTTCTTAGAGAATGTTATCAAGTTGTTACTCTCTATATATTTTGTATTATTTTTTCAAAGTCAAGATCAATATAAAATAAAAATTTTAACCAAAGATTAAAAGTTTTTAATATAATTCTTTTAACTTACCAAATATTCAAAATGATAATTGTATTATTCAAACTTTTCAGTAATCTGTTGTTATTTCTTTGAGGTTATAAATGTAAAGTTACTAACACGTCTTTTTATCATGAACCCATAAGAATAAGAGAAAGTCCTTTAAATCTAACTATGAAGGCGTTTTTTACAAGTATTCGGTATTCGGTATTCCCTCAGTGTTTGAGATTTCGGAGCGCACGTGGATGCAAACTCATGTTCTGCTTCTGGTTGTCTGGTATCGAGTAATGAAATAAATAACCCACTTTTCACTACGTCAACTTTATATTGTGTATCAATAAATAAATAACTTATCGAAAAGTTATTGTAAATTACACAATATAAACTCAGAAAACCAAGGTATTCGAACAAATTCTTTTGTTTTTATTTAAACCGGCTAATAAAGTACGTACTAGCTGTTTTTAGATGTTCCTTTCATACGTTCCTTAATCCTTGATTTTCTAGTTTTTTGGTTTTGGATTTCCGTCCTGTTCCTCATTCCTTTTATCAAGATCAGCCGCATTCATATTTTTCGCATTTTAGGCGCAGAATAGTATAAAATTAAATAAATTCATTTAAGAATTGGTTTTGGTTTAAAACAAATTAACAAATCATTGTAAAATGTAAAAATTAATATGTACACGGTTCATAAAATTAAAAAGTAATAAAGATACTATTTATTAACCACAAAAGTTTAAAATATTCTGCTTTGTTGAATGATTATTAAATGATTAAAAAATTCTAGGTTAGTAAAATTTTAGTTGATAAAGTTTTTAAATTTTATAATAGAATTAATGAAAATATAATAAATTAAATTCATTTAATTTCAATAATTTTTTTATATTGTTGATAAAATTTTTATTAACAATTAAAACTGGTTACTAAATATTCACAGGTAAATTGTTTATAGATCTAAATAAAATGGGCAAAGGAAATCACCCTTACTGGGCAGATTTTAAACAAGTTAAAATTAACAATGAAATTTCTCATGTTTTATGCTTAATTTGCAAGAAAACTCTTGTAGGACCGGATGCACATTCTCTGAACCAACACAGGTGGCTAAGTATTAAGATATTTATCTGTCAAAGTATAGAATACTTATAAATTTTTAATAAAAAATATATTAGTCTATATTAAAACTAGTTC
Organism: Anagyrus pseudococci; assembly: GCA_030522585.1. Classification (NCBI taxonomy): domain Eukaryota; kingdom Metazoa; phylum Arthropoda; class Insecta; order Hymenoptera; family Encyrtidae; genus Anagyrus; species Anagyrus pseudococci. The sequence goes on along the minus strand of JAPYYQ010003397.1, from coordinate 6,551 downwards.
TAAATTTATTATTATTGTCATACTGTACTATTGTCTTCTGTATTGTCTTAAAAAAGTATTTGTTCATAAATTTCTTACAAATAACATATTTTTTAGGAAAAGATGCCATAGAGCATTAGATTATAAAAATAATGATGATTCACCTGTGATTACTTCTACTGTATCTGCGACAAGTGATAATTCTTTAAATATTTCTAAAAGTGTATCTCTTGAATCTGCTAATGTTCAGACCTCAAATAATTTGCTGAATATTGTAAATAAACATGAAAATGTAATTTTTTTTCATATTTAATATTTATTTATACATTATTTTTTATATTTAATTAAAATTAAATTTATTCATATTCTTAGGCTAGCAACAACCTATGTAAAGCAGATGATGAAATGAATATTGCTGTTTTGAAATTTTTTCTTGCACTAAAAATTCCTTTAGATGCCATTGGAACAAACTGTGTTTCAGAATTTTTTAAAACATTTAATCCATCATACAGAGTACCAACTGCTTCTGATATGACAGACTCAATTTTTAAAAAAGCCAGTATTAAGTGTTTTAGAACAAATTTTACTAAACCCCATAAAAAAATTATTAGCATTGTAACGCATAAAATAGATTCAGTCTTTTATGCAATAAGTTTATTAAACTGTGAAACTAATAAGCCTACTTATTTGCATTATATAAAAATTGTTCTAAACAAAAATACAAATTTAAATGTAAGACTTGAAAACTTTTGCCACAAATCTGTAAAAATAGCAAATGATACTTTTAGAGTTAAAGTACAATATATTATTTACAAAGCCACATGTGATCTGCAAGAAATTACTACTGACAAAGTAATAAAATTCAAAGGTGTTGATGAGTTAATAAAAAAAATTCAAAGTTTTTCACCAATGGCAACCACCAAAGAGTTATCAATGTATCTTGACTTTTACAAAAAGTTGGAAGAATTACAAGAAAAATGTAAAGTTAATACTATATTAATGTCTGATGCAGTAAAAGAACTTTTTAGTCTTTTAAAAAATCATTCAATTTTTTCAAATGCAGATTTAACATACAAAGAAGATTTAAAGAAAATTATTTTTCACTCTATGCATCCTATATTATTTTTAAGTTATTATTTTCATCCAAAATATCACGACGAATTTCTCGACACTGATAAGCGGTGGCTTCATATTTTAAATTCTTATGTGTTGAAAACAGCTCCAAGTACTGCTCTTGATGCAATTGGCCATTACATTGGTAAAACTAACATTTTTAATAAGCTGTACGAGAGCCGGGATGAGTGTGATCCAGTTTGTTTTTGGAATAATGCAAAAGTATACAATAAGTGTTTAAGCGAATATGCTCTAAATTTATTATCTATACCAGCAACGATTGGAAACATAAATTTTTTAAATGTCATTGAAGCATTTGAAACTTTTACTGATACATCGTACAGGTTACGATCATTAATTTTTTCTATTCTAATAGAAGATTTTTGAATACTTTTTTCAAAAACTTGTGCAAAAAGGCTATTTTTTGTTTGTTTGTAGCTTTTATACTCAAGCGATGCGATTAAATGCATATTGTCGCATTGTTATCGAATTATACTACAACTTCTACCGCTACATTTCTTTATTAAGTACATTGTTCATAAAAAAAATGTATCATTACATAGTAAAAAGACATTCTAAAACATATCTGCTTTGTAAATTTACTGAGTTTATATATTCCTTATTCAAGAAATAACATTTTTTTTCTTGTTATATAATAGTAATTTATAATAGATTTTTATCATTACTTCTGAGTAAAATATTGAGTAACACTTACAACATTGGGGTAATGAAACGAAACATTACTTAGATTAACTCGAATTACAGTTTTAAATTTATTAAAAAAATTAAAAAATCTGCGCCAAGCTTAAACTATATATATATATTAATCTATTATTATTTCATTGTTGATTTGTCTGCATTTTGGAGACATAGTTCATAATATACATCTAATAAACGTGATGATTGTTCAATTTCAAGACGATTTTTGTAAGAATTATGAACGTATGTCCAGTTTGAAAATAGTTCTTTAATTAAAGCTGTAGATGCTGGAATCAACATTAAATTAGATACAAAAGCTGAGAGATTAGGCAATGTCAAACCAATTAATTTCCAATATGCAATGGGATCTTTGCAGTTTGCTTTATAACAATCATAGTCAAAACTTGAAGAGTAAATTTCTAATTGTTCTTGAGCCTTAAAATCCAAGTAATTACTTAAAAATCGTGTGGCTATTTTCTTTTGAGCTTTATTCAATTTTTGGCCTTGGTACTTATGGTGCATCAAATTTGCTGCTAAATGAACCGGCAATAAAATATTTTCCATTTTTAAATTTGCAATATCTTCAGAAATATTGCTTGGTAACGTTAAAGATAACCAATACTCTACAGCATCTGCAATATTACAATATTGATTTTTGCAAGCGTTGATAAATTCAGAGATTGGATTTAAACTATCTATTAATTTTATTAAAGATTTGGCAAAATTATCATCTAAAAGATTATGAAATACTGTATCAGGTATTGACAAATTTTCCTCTATACAAAGTTTTTGTAAAATACTAAAATTTTTTACAATGCTCTTACAAGAATGTTGAAAACTACAAAATCTAATTTCATCACACTTATTTATTGGAGATCCTCCTCTTGACAGTACAAGTGACTCTAGTTTTGGGTCACTGAATGTATTAATTATATCCTTTAAGTTCATCACTAAACTATTTTTTAAATAATTATTCAATAATGAATTTCCAAAATCAACAAAACAAGTTGATTGAAAAATTGGCTCACCATCTAATGTTCTTGCTAATTCACCACTTTCAAAAAATTTTGAACCATTCTGTGTGACAACTGCAAACACATTGGTTGCATAAATTTTTTTTGCCAACTTGATTGATGAATTAATTTTCATAGCTAAACTTTCAGCAGTTTCTTCATGGAATAAAATATTATAAATAGCTAAAAAAGTTTGTGGCGCATTAATATTTCTGAGGGAGAAAACAAGATAATTCTTATTTTCAAATTTGTCATGCCACAAGTCTGCTAAGAGTACACTGCTTGTATCTTTTAACATACTTTTCTTCTTTTTTATTATTTCCTTGTATAGTGAAGGCATAACGTTAGAAGATAATATTTGACTAGAAGGAGGTTTATAAACAATGCTACTGTTACATAGTCTGTGTATGAATTTCAGAAAATAGTTATTTTCCACAGCCTTAAATGGAATATTGGTTGTAATAAAAAACTTAATTAAATCTTCATCAATTATCCTTCTTAATTCATAAAATTTATCTTGAATTTCATCATGTTGTGAACTGCTGCCTTCCTAAATAAGTATAAATACTTTCAATTTATTGTTAGTTTTAATATTTATAACATATGAGCAATTATTGCACTACTGCTTACCACATCCATTGATTCATCAATTTCATTTTTTTCACCAATTTGTTTCTTCAAGCATACATTTCTAAAAATATTATGTTTCTTATTATTTGACTTGTTTAAAAAACACCTTGGAAATATGTAATACTTAAGGTAAGTGATTTAGTGAGTAAATATAATTGCTACTCACCTATGATCGGTTAATGTTTTTTCAGAAATCGACTGTATAATTTTATTACATATGCGACATTTTGCAGCTTCAATTAAATGCGTTTCATCATTTCTTAATCTCAAAAAGCCACACCAATTTATTTCAGCATACTGATGAGCCATAGTGCTCGTTGGTTAAATCAAATAAAAGAAAAGAAGATAATGTTTAAAAAGCCGCTAAGCAGAACACCTTACACGATAAACTCAAAGTCGCGAAAAACCGCAGTACCGCGTAATCGTACTCGTATTCGTAGTTGTATACATACAGTTTGTACGCGGTATTTTAGTTTTCTTCTAGTTGGTACTAATGCAGAGCTAATGTTTATACTTTTTTATGAGCTCAACTGGTCATTTTCGTAAATGGCCTGTGGAAGGGCAAAAAACGACTTGGAAAAAAAAAAGAGTACAATATCAGAACCCTGTAAGCTAGGAAAGGGCGATGACGAGCTGAGAAAAGTTGGATAAGGTGAAAGAGTTTAGCTAGATTCTTAGAATGAAGCCGCTAGGTTAGATTGTAATAATTGAATCACATAAAAGAAATGAGGGTGATTCGATTTCTAAAAAATAGAGAATTACAGACGCAGACGTTGATGTAAAGCATTTTACTTTACTGTCAAGAAGTTGATGACTAGTAAATTGCAAATTGTAATGCTAATTGAACAGTTGAATGGACATAGAAGCTAATAATAAGACACCAACTGTCTGTCACTGTCACGGTGATCGGCATTGTTAGCCAACTTCGCGACAGTAGAACAAAATACGTTACGTGGTGTCTCTTCAACTAAGTAACCTTAAAAATTTTTAAATATTCAAGTCGAATAAAATAGAAAGTTGTAGAATCCAAAGAGAATAAAAGTTGTTAAGATTCACAACGATCGAAAAGTTGGCAATTAAAAGAACTACAGTATTAATAATATTCAATTTATATTTTTTATTGCAAACTTGACTGTTTTAAAAGTGTAATTTTTTTTTGTCTCTTTCTTTAAAATAAGATCAAAACTTGTGTTTATTTTCATTCTTTTTTAAAAATGGCGTTTTCCTTTTTTAAAAATAAAATTGGAAAAATAAAAAGTGTGAAAAATTTGAACATTAATGTTTTTCAATCCAGCTCCACTCAGAATAATTGTTATTTACAATATGATGAAAAGATTATTACAGCAAAGAAGAAGAATTTACCTATTGTTGCTTTAGAGTCAACTATTATAACACATGGTATGCCGTATCCAGATAATTTAAATACAGCACTAGAAGTTGAAGATACTGTTAGGCAAATGGTAAATATTTTGATCTTTTTCACAGAAACATGACATTGAGTAATCTTTGAAAAAATAAGAAAATTTACTATGCCCTTTGTCTTAATTTTTCTATAAATAAATGTTCTTATTTTATTTTATAAATTTTAAAAATCACATCTTATTTATTCTGTATAGTTTTGATTCAAATTAAATTTGAATATTTATGTTTTTATAGATCTAATTAATTATTATCTAATTTACAATCTTTACACAGATCAAAGTTTATAAAGATGTTACTTTCTTGTTTTAATATATGTTTATAACACTATTATGTACATAATGTTATATTTTGCAAAGTAAAAAATTTGATGATTATATTTAATCTTGTCAACAAGATATATATAATATAAATAAATACATTTCACTTAGTTTGGCACTGGCTATTAATAAATGAAAAGAGATAATGATAAATAAGCAAAAAACATTACCAATACAAAATAAATTGGTAAAATAAATATTTTTCTCTCAAAAGAGTTCTACGAATAAAAAATGAAGTTTATTTTCAAAAGTAAAATAAACAATGCACAGTTAAAACTCTTGAAAAAAGAGAAAATCTGAAAATTATAAAGTATTTTATAAGAATAAATTTTGAAAGCTTTACTTTTATATTTTATAACAATGAAACATCCTAAAGGTTTATTTAATCTTTATCTAATATCTTAATCATTTCCAAGGCAACTGAATAAACAAATATTATGAATAAAAGATATTTTCTTACTTAAATGATCAGTTGTAGTGTCACTTTAGAAACTTTAGAATATCTTTGAACAAATTATTTTTACATTTAAATTTTTATTGTCAAGTTATGCAGCACTTTACTTAGCCTTGTAGAATAAGTGAAATGTGCAACATTTTGTTTAAAATATGAATTTTCAAGTATTTCTTTGTTTTTATTCTACAAAATATAATGCTACAGTATAAAATACTCAACTCAGCTGCATTTTTAGGGAGTTGTTCCTGCTACAATAGCAGTTTTAGATGGAAAAATAAAAGTTGGATTATCTAAGAAAGAAATTGAAATATTAGCCAAAAATGAAAAAAAAGAATTTATAAAAATTTCTCGAAGAGATTTAGCTTATACAATATTGAAAAATTTGAGTGGTGGAACAACAGTGAGTGCAACAATGTTAATTGCCAAAAAAGCTGGTATTCCGATTTTAGCAACAGGAGGTATTGGTGGCGTTCATCGTTCAAGTAAAACGACTATGGATATAAGTACCGATTTAACAGAGTTGAGTCAAACAGCAGTAGCTGTAGTATGTTCTGGTGTAAAGGCTATTTTGGATATACCGAAAACATTAGAATTCTTGGTTAGTAATTTATGTATTTATTTAAAAATTTATGAAATAACCCATTTAAAAACATAAAAGAGTAAAATAAAAGTTTTCAATGTATCGTAAAATGGGACGAATTTGTTTTTATTCATGAAGGTCTAAACAATTAGACGGCTAAAAAATTGAATTTCTTTTTTTCGAAAACGCCATTTTTTCCGAAAACTACTAATCTGTTTTAGCTGAAATTTTCAGGGTTTCTTCTTTATTGGGAATATAACAGGTCAGTGAAACGTCACAACATGGCTGACCATTGTAGGAACTTTTAAATTTTAACATGGGAAACGGAAGTTATTAATTTTTTT
>JAPYYQ010003396.1:0-11508 GCA_030522585.1 Anagyrus pseudococci | reverse complement strand
ACATACAACTATTAATTTTTGTTAAAAAATTTATCTGTCAAATAAATTGTTAACAATATTAGCAATAAACATTTATTTTATAAAATGGACGTGAAAATCCAAATGAGCACCCCGAATAACTATTAAATCGACACGTAAGTCGCCTTGTAAGTTTAGAAATTTATTTATTTAAACATTGTTTATAACAATTTTTATGAACATTTATTTGAAATATTTATCAACACATTAATAAATGTAACAATAACACCTAATATGAAAGTAAATATCAACGTTTTCAATCAATAAGTTAATGTAAACGTTTAGTAATACAGCTACGGTATAGCTCGGTAGCCCAGAGGTAAAACGTTTGGCTGTAAACCGAAAGAGCGAGGGTTCGATTCCCAGCTGTAGAAACTGTTTTCTTTTTTTTTTTTTTTTTTTTAAGGAAGCGTTACATGAAAATCTGTCGGTTTTTGAAACGAATACCCCCCATCGCCCGCCATAAAGAACTTCGTTCTAAAAACCATAAGAGAATCTATATATACGTCTAGATTTTGTGGTTTAAAGAAATGGATTATTTTCTTGTAAAAAACTCAATAAGTATAAATAATTTCCTAACTTTTCAACAAGTTGAGCACGCTACTTAGCTTTGGAGGGGAATTGCTTGAGATATACTATTCTTGCTAATTGACTTTGTACTGTGTTACAAGCTTTATCAATTAGTATATTTTTGGAGTTAATTCCAAGTATTTCGTGTCGATCAACATGCTTGTTTTCCACCAGATCGATTGGAGCATTGAAATAAAAGAAACACTTGCATAAGTTTCGAACAGCAAATAAGTAGAGATGGTGTTTGTGAAGAAAAGAAAAAGCGATCGCTATGATAAAAATTAACTATATAAATTGGACTGCGGAGAGGGCGTTGGCAACACTGCCTTCCTTGAAAATATCCTATTTTGTAGCTGGTGCCGTCGGAGCGGAGGACTGGACTGGTAGAGCGCTCCTGTCGCAGGGAGAGGGAGTCTCAGGGACTACTAGCAAGTAGTCATCTGCTGACATATCGCTCTGATGTTTCGTTTATTTATTCTGTTTGCGTATAATAGTTGATTTGAGTTATTGGATAAAAAACCTCCCTGCATAAACTGTTTTTGAACTGGCAAAAGGTAGGACTTTTACCGACTGCGTATGAAATAATTCAACTCTTGCTGAATCGGCTTAACCTTAAAACGTTCTGATAAATATTTCATAAAATTTACCATTTCATTTTCATCACCGGATTTTATTTATTAGAATTTTAATATTTATGTAAATACTAAATTATTAATTTATAGATGTCATTGTTCATAATTTACAAGGCTAACTTTTTCTAAGGCCTTTACTACGTGCATAAATCAAATATAAATTTAGACGTAATAATTGTTATCATTGATGAAAATTCGAAAGCTCATAAATACGTATTTAACGTTTTAACATCCCGCGATGCTTATTACGTGTATCTAAAAGCTCCAAAAGCCGCTTTCAGAAAATTTACGTTGCTCTACCAACTTCCCTTTTGACCGAATTTTCCTAACCTTATAGACACGTAATTACGTCGATATTAGTGCGAATAGACGCTGGCAAAAATTTAATCATATTTGATATTAGGTTACCTAATTTAGGTACTTATATAAAGTGTTTATCATGTTTAAGTATTTACCATATTTTCAGGATAGAGTTAAGTAACATGGCTTCATCGGATGCTATTCAAGTGAGCTCTTTGCCATTACCACCAGTTCAGTATATTAACTTGTATACCGATGAAAATGTCAAGAGAAACAGAGCTCCTCGGCCACCACCACCCATACATGACAACTACTCTATGTTTGGTAACATTTTCAATGCAGATGACACTATAATAAGGCCATTGGAAGCCCAAGGAATCAAGCGGTTGTATCCTCAACACTTTGACAGAAGAAGAGAACTTAAAAAACTGAATCATTCGTTGTTGGTCAATTTTTTGGATTTAATTGATTGGCTAGTACTGTGCCCAGATAATCCAAGAAGGGCAGAAAAAGTATGAACTTTTGTAATAAGCAAAAAATTATTAATGCTTATAAATATTTTTGTTGATATTTAAAAAATTTATTCAATTGTATTGATAATCATTGTATAATACAATTCAACAAAAACATCAATGTATCATTCTTATTAAATGTAACGAAATATAATAATAATAATATTCTGTACTTAATTATAATTATGAACTTTTTTATTTTTAGGTAGAAGATTTAAGTTTATTATTCATTCATATACATCATTTACTAAATGAATTTAGACCTCATCAGGCACGTGAAACCTTAAGGGTAATGATGGAAATGCAAAAAAGACAAAGAATAGAAACCACTTTGAGGTTTAAAAAACATTTAGAAAAGGTATTATTGATAATTTTATATCTTTTAAAAATAAAACAATGTTATTTTATATCAATAAAATATATTTTACGTTTTGATTCTTTCAGGTTCAAGGTATTCTGCAAAATGCTTTACAAAATTTACCAGATGCTTCTGATCTTGATTCCAAACTTTCTATTAGTACGGAAGGTATGGAAATTGATAGTAACTTAAGTGCTGAGCAACAAGCAGTTGATCCATGCAGTCCAAGTGATTTAATTATGTGCAAAGTCATTGATGACATGCTTTTGTCATCAAATAATTTACATTAAAGACTGATTTACATTTATTTTTAAATGTCTATTTCTATTAATCGAATCAGCTTACAAGTATTACATAGTTTTATATTCAATTTCTCCTAATGTATAAAATAGAAAAATAAATATATTTTTTTGTCTTAAAAATTGTAATTAATTAAACATTTTTTTTGTATATTACTTCACTTAATGTTGAATATCTGTGTCTATAGTTACTTAAATTTCATAGTTATAACACTTGTTAAAATTCAAGTTACTGTTGCAACCCAAATGAAACAAAGTTGATTGTTACTAAAGAAAAAACTTACACTAACGAAATTATTAATTGCTTAGAATGTTTTCAATTTAGAAATGTTATTAGTTTTTTTGAGTACTGAAATAGTTTTTTATAATAATAAAGAGAGCAAAAATTGTTTTTTATCTTGATTTAAATGTAAGTATTAAAGAAACTAAAATATTTTTAGGTGAAGAAAATTCAAAGGAATTTGTTTTGTCAGTGTAAATTTTTTTCTTCAGCTCCAATTCCAAAAATAAATTTTCACAATTTATTCTTTAATAAATAATGATAACAAAGATAATTGATTATTTTTTAAATTTCCATTACCATATTTGCTGATTCAAGTTATAATTTTTATTATTTTGTTTTTGAGTAATATAATGGAGGAAAAGGTATTATTTAAATACAAAGCCACCATTCATTTTTGAGAATTGAAACATTTTTTATTTCTACAGAAATAGTACCTACAGAGTCACATTAGTAGTTTAACATGTTGAAGTTCTAGGAGCCGAATAAAATATTGAAACAACTTTTAAGAATTATAAAAACTTTTATTATTTATAATAGAAAGTATCTACAGAGTTACAAAAGTAGCGTAGCATATCAGAAGTTTGGAGTGTGGGTGGCAAAGGTAAGGTAAGGATAGCAAGGTGCTTTTTGAGAGAAAAGAAATATGTGTAAATATATTACTTACCTTGTAGCGACCCTTGCAACTACTCTGACATTAGGTACAACTCAAGCATGAGCTGACTTTCTTTGTTCAGCTAGTTAATCTGAAAAAGAAACTAAAAGGCTTGTAGTATTAACATACTACATCTGAAACTCGACAGCATCTACAATCCTGTATAAACAAGTTGAAAAAAAAAAATTCATTTTTGTAATCATGCGAATTTCCAAATTATTCTTTTCTGTAAGTCAAAGTAACTGACTCTAGAAAAAAAAAAACAATAATTAAATAAATAATCAAAGAAATTACCATTCAATCTCATAACTATATATATAAAAACTGAAATGTCTATTATATAGAAAAAAAAAAAAAAATAAAATAATAAATAAAATAAAGTACGTTATTGAATTTTTGTTTCTTTGATTATATTAGCGATTTGACTTTTATTCTTAAGCAAAACTGAGCCTTGAAGGTTCCCAACTGGATTACAGTACTGCACCTGTTAACACACTATAAATATTAATATAAATTAGAAAAGACTAAAGTAGAGGAAAACGATGGCTTGTTAAGGAAATTGGAAATGGAAAGTTTAGAAATAGGATGGGAATTTGAAAACACAACACAAAATCCGTAAAAAGCGTCACTTGATCGCTCGAATAAATGATAACAATTCGGCCAATCGGTTTCTCCTATCTCCTCTTTTGTCACGATGCGCACTGAATCTAACTGGTCATTTTTAGCATTTTTCACAATCAAAGCTTCGTAAGCGTTTTTTTTTTAAGTTTTTCGGTTATACTGATGGAATTAATCATTCCTATTTAGTCCCCAGCTAGCGTTCCTTTCGAAAAAACAATCAATCAATCGAAACAAGATACTTGTTTGTTAATCTATTCATTTGACTCGCAACATATCACATAAAAATCATACGCTACCATTAAACTGCACGTTTTGAAAAAAACGTTTAAAGGTTCTTCCTGCCCGAGGCACTATGTGGAAAAGTTGATCGTACACTCGTAAGTCATCTCAATTATAACTGAGACATTACAGTAGTTTCATAATTTACTTTAAAGTACGCATACTTTCACTTGAACGCTAACTGATTTTAATACAATTTTCGAAAGTCAAATTTTTTTTTCCAATCAAACCGCTCTTAAATACGCCTTTTAACGGTTAACCGTTTCTCAGTACAAAATCATTTTTAATATATCGATTAATATCACCCTTTTTTACAATAGAAAAAAGAGTTTATCTTTGCCTCGTCACTATGCTAAAAGTACGGTCGTTGGTCGGCAAAACCAAAACAGACAATTGCTGATGAATTAGTACGGATTTTTCCTCCAAGCACCACGCCCACGAGGCCTGAATCCTCCACCTCGTACATTTCCACTAAGTTTGTTATTGTTGAATCGCTGATTTTGAAATCTTCCTCGGTTACCTGCAAAAATTAAAATATTTTATTAGATATATCTTGTTTAAAAACGTTACAAAAAAAAACTAATAAAATTGAAAGTGATTATGAATTTTGTTTATTATTATCAATGCCAACCTACCATAGTTTGGGGAGATATTAGAACTGTATTTTCCACTAGGAACAGTGTAAAGTTGCTTGTTTTTTATGTTATCTTCTTTCATACGTTTGTGCGAATTGTTGCTATGACTATTACTGTGACTGTTACTGTTACTATTACTGTTACTGTTGGTGGTAGCACTGTTTCCATTTCCAAATGTGATCGGTGTGTGTCGTTTTTGTCCAGTTACAACTTTACTGTCCTTTTTCTCTTTTGAAATAATAGTTTTCCATGACGGGTGAATGACACTCTTAAAACTCGGTGGTGAGTGGAACAAATCCTTGATGAGAGTATTGATATTATTTGTTGTTTTCAAAGCTATGACCTTGATTTGATTTTCTTTTGTCTTGAGTTCTTCTTCACTTTTGCCATGGACAGCCTCTCGCAACTTCTTTATGTATCCTTGAATTCCACGTGCAAAAAACTGAAGTCTGAGCCTAAATTCTTTTAATTGTTCAGCATCTTTTATAAGAAATTCCGGAGTTTGCTTGCAAAGTTTGTGGAAAGCATATATTAAACATTCTACGTGACTGAACTGAAGTTTTGGTACTTCAGCCACTTCTGTATCTGGAGGTAATGGCATGAAAGTCTGGAATAAAAATAATTAAATTAAAAGGCGGACTTGTGGTTTATATATAATGACATATCGAATTGAATATGAAATGATATACTTACAATTAATGCATTGTAAAGCTGTTGTATTTTTTCTTCTGGTTTTTCAATTTTACCACAATACTCTGACAATTCAGCTAGTAATTTTAAAAGTTCCAATTGTACATCTCTTCCATCAGGACAAGTTATAAGTGACAAGTGCGGTAAAACTTGCATACAGATGTAAGAAACAAACTTTGTTGATTCAACCTGAGACTGCAAAAAATAAAAGCATTTCAAATAAAAATTTGACTAGTTTAAATAAAAGATTCTTAGTAAATTTTAAGAAGTATACTCACACTAAAGTATGGAAGGGCATGCTTAACACATAAAATTAATCTGCTGCATTGTTCTAAATCGGTATGTTTGAATGGTACTGAAAGTTGAGCTTGTTCAATGGTAATCTCTACTAATTCTTTTTGTCCATGAACTGTTGATCCAAGTCTAGTCCATGCTAATAATCCCATAATACTGCGAAATTCTTCAGCACTTACATCCTACAATAAAATTTGATAATGTTAAAAAGATGTTTCATTTATTGTTTGATAAAAATTTATCAGTTTATAAATTAAAATTTAATCAAATATCATACCTGCAGAACTTTTTTGCATTCAGCAATTAATAAATCTTCTACATCCTTAGTAATGATCTCACGACCTAAGAGCTTGATTTTAGCAGATAAAAATTTAATGCAGTGTTCCCTTACTGATTCACTGCCATTTTCTTCACTGATACTTAAGATTTGTGAGAAAATTCCAGTTATAGCTCCTGAAAATTATTTTATTGGTTTAGATATATTGCTATGCATAATTCAAGTAATTATAGAAAGAAAAATAATAAAATTGCATAAAATACCTACCCTTAGGGTCATTCTTTATTACTGTCATAATACTGTTATGAACAACTTCCAATTCAGAAGGATCTTGTACAGCTAATAATTGTGTTAAAACATCTGCTATTCTAGCAGAGTGCTCTTTATTATCTTTGCACAAGGCTGGTAAATCCTTAATTGCTTGCTTACGTATCTAAAAAAAATGTCAACTATAGTTAATTAAATCATTCTAGAAGCATTATATTTTTCATGTTCATAAATGTAGAAAAAAAAAAGAAAAACAAATGAAAATTTTACTTACAGATTGATCTTCATCCTCACACAAGTCCATGTGGGCATTGATAGCTTGATCGGCTAACGTAGGAAAATGTTTGAAAAATCTTGCTATAAATTGAGAAGCTAATCGTTTCTCTTTAGCAGACCCCTTGACTGCCTTCAGAATTTCTAAGTACTCATTTTCGTGCTGAAACGACAGAAAATAATGTGATAATTATAAAAGATTTATGTGTCAAGTATAACCCTTGAAATGTAATATTAAAAAGAAAAAAAAAGAGTAAATCCACGGAAAAATTAAAATCCATCGAACAACGCGAAAATAGTAAGAAATCAAAGAATCCCCGGACGGTAATAACCTAGCACGTGAAAGCATAACCGAACCTTCTACAAGCGCGCGTTTCCCACATTCTCCCCTCCTCGTATAGTGAGCGCAAGCAAGCGGGAAGAGGTGCGCAAGAGAACACATATAGCAGCCTACCGAAGCGTCGACTCCGAAAGTCAAAAAGCCCCGATTATTGTTCCCATTTTTCTTACGGCGTAAGATCAGGCGCAGCGGAGGATCTGTCGGAGAACGGGGATGCTGCGGAGGCGGTAATGGTAGTCGGGAAAGCAGTAGCGTGTCCGCGCTGGCTCGAAGCGAAAGCGAGATCGCCATGTCGGCGGGGTAAAAGCTACAACAGCGGGGTTCGGCTTACCTGCGATAGCTTGTCCTTGGCTTCGGCCAATACGCCGAAGTTCATGTACAACTTTTGGATGCTGTCCTGGCTCATGGTTACTGCTTGAGCGGCTTCTGGGCATAAAACGTGCGAGAACGTGCGGGAGCCTCGAGGTTGTCTGGACTCCCCGGGCGTAGGATTACTGTGGCGGTGCTGCGGCTGCTGTTGCGCCTGCTCCAATTCTTAGCTGCTCCCGGGTGAACTGCTTGCCGGCGATTTGTCTGGGCGTGGCGAATACGCTGTGGAAACGATCTCAAAGCCTGCGACGAGAGCGGCGATCCTTGCGACGGCACTGGAGAGAGGCAAAGAGAAGTGCGACGAGATGGAGATGTGTAGGCACACTGCGGAAACGCTGCGACTAACGAGACCGAAGATGGCTGAATATGGCCGATCCGGCCGGGAGAGGCGGCTTTAACGTCTCGCCCTCGCCCTGCCCGCCCCCCTCCCCCCCCCCCCAACGCCCAACACCGCCGCCACCGCCACCACCACCGCGCCGCTAACGCCTAATCGTCGTCGGACCACTCGTCTCTTGGCCGGCCGTCGTACGCCACCTGACGGAGGCGTATGTCACTGCGTCGTCTGTCGACCGGGTTCACGGATGGGTCCACATGCACTTGTGATTTTCGGATTTTAAGGAAATTCCAAGATTAATGGAAAAAGTAATTAGCTAACGTTGTTAAGCGGAAATATTTGAGCTGTAGGTACTCGACGGTCCAAAATGACGTCGATGAAACTAAGCGTCTTTTCTTTTTATTGTACCTGCAAAACGGTACAAATGAATCTTTTAAACGTAGAAATTTTCAATAAAGACCTTTTCAGACTTTAACGGTTCGTATAAATTAACCGGCATTTAATTTTATTTTATTGATGCTTCATAAATAATTCATTTATCATACCCAGGTAGCAGGGTATAGCTTTCCAGATCAGTTCGAGCGTCTGATTACGCCATCGCGCCGAAAGTCCCAACGTTAATTCCGCCACTATTTCAAATTCAAACAAGCGTTTATTGAAATTAAACAAACAACAATGAATTAATTTTAAATTAAATTGTTAATTATAAATGTCAAGTATTAATTATGAATAGTCATTTGTTTGAACAAATAAAAATGGATAAATTAGATAAAGTTATTTATATATTTTTTGAGTTTTAAAGTAACAAATTTCAATCTTATGCAATTTAAAAAAATAAATAAATTTAAATAAAAATTCAAAATGGAATTCACCAGGCAATTTTTTGTAACTAAAAAAGTTAAAAATGTTCGACGCGACATAATATGTATAATTTAAAAAATTTCAAGTCTAATTATTTACAATTAAGAAAATTGAAGTCGTAATCAATGTGATCCAGTTATTTTTCCATAAGAAAAATTCAACATCAGAATAAACAATCTGATTACTTTAGTATTCTATGTATTTTCAATTTGATTGATACGTCAAACTTTCAAAAATTAATGTTTTTTATAAAAGGTATACTTAACAAATTAAAGAAATTAACTTCACATATAAAAACCGTAGCTGTAAATGAGATTTATAAAGAACAGAAAAGATTTATAATTGCTTTTCGATTTACAATAACACATTTGACTTACCAAGCCCATTTCGTTATTTTATTGGTGAAAAATACAGCTTTCTCCTCAGCTTTCAGCTTTTAAACAGAAATAGGCGTGGAAAGACAAATGTATTATTGTGAATAGATAACAATAACATTTTAAATATTTAATAGTTATAAATAGTACTACTATCAGTTATCCAGTTGCTTTAGGTTTGGTCACGGAAAGGGGTGCAAATGTTGAAAAGTGAATAGCACACAGGCTTACTATAGACGAAATTGTTAAGGCTTCTAAATGTGTCAAATTAAGGCCTGCTATTGAAATTATAATGATAAAATTGATATTGAAGATCAATTTTTGTAGTTTTTAAAGAATATTTTATTTAATAATTTCAATTTCTTTTTTATTGGTTCGCGTGTAATTTCTGTTTTTAAAACTTTTACTGGTAATAATGTCAATGTCGGTATTTTGGAGTCTTATGTATCTTCTGGCAGTAGTCACGAATAAAAGAAAATGTTCAACATTTAAAAGTAAGTGATATATTTTCTTACTTTTGAACAAAATTTAAAAAAATTTAATTTTGTTAAAATTCGATCGATGTGTGAATGATTTAATGGATTATCTCCGTCAACGACCATATCACGCTGAAAAAACCAGTTCTCGTCGAAAACGCTAAATACAGGACACATCCCACCCGAAGGATTTATCTACTTAGATAAAAATAATTATTTGCAAGACTGTAATAACATACCAATTATTTACCACATACACAGAAAAGCTGGAACAAAAATAATAAAATACGAAACAAATTTAAATGGACTAAGAGACATTTTGTGGCGCTTCAATCGTCAAATTTCCTTAAGAGACGAAAAGGATAAACATAGAGCGAACACCAAAAAATACTTCTGGTTACAGTAAATTGGACGTAAATGCTAGATTAGGAACTAAAATATAAATGCGCAAGGCTGAATCAAAAATCATCACCAAATTGTAAATTGTATGCATATACTTTTACCACTTTTTGTTATTATTGTGTTATCTTTTTTTTTCACTTATTTATTTATTTTTTATTTATTTATTTTTTTTTATTTTATTTTGCTACTATAAAAAGTCAATATGTGTCAGTTTTACCTAAGCCTTTCTGATACAAAAAAAAAGAAAAAAAAATGTAAAAATGCTAACAGAAATAAGTTAGATTAGAAACAAATGTAAACGAAAAAAAAATGTAAATATAAAAACACCAAAAATCTGTATAACTATGCGTAAGCCACTGCAGCGGCTCATTAGTTTAAAAAATAATTGTAAAGGCGATCCTTTGTTTATTTAGGATAAACTTATGTATATATGTACAAACCAAACAAATGTAAAAAATTTTCATTAGCTCAAATAAACATCTTAAAAAAATTAAACAGCATTGAGCGCGGTTAGTACTTGGATGGGTGACCGCTTGGGAACCCCGCGTGTCGTTGGCTTCTTTTTTTTCTTAAAGCTTCGCTTAATAAATTAAATTGCACTAGTAGTTAAAATAATAACAGTTAGAAGCACTAACTTTTATTATTTTTAACCATATTATTTATAACAAAAAAATTACAAAAAATAGGCCATTCATTTTATAATATTGAGGTTACAACGTCTGCCACGCTTAATTTTAAAATTAAATCTTCTAATAATTAATATGTAAAGCCACGTACACTTTATATTGTTTTGTTACTTAATATATTAGAATAGATTTATCAGGTCATTTATATTTACATGTTTATATACAAGCTCTGGTTTTATTATTAATGCCATTCAATATTCTTTCCCTCTCGGCGGAGGTGTTGGCCCCCGAGGCGAAGCCGAACGAAGGGAGCAATCCGCCGAAAAGGACGATAGACTTTATTCCCGTGTAATTATACTATTTTTTTGCTAGCCGGTCGAAACTTATTTAAAAAACCAATATTTAAAAACATAACCTGTGGTTGTCAAAGCGCGCGACTGTTCTGCGAGGGGTTCCTTGCACCCGCTAACAGCTAACACTAACATTTACGATGACCCGAGCGAAGCTAAGGTCGGAAGGTTAGCGAATGCTAAAAAACCATGAACGAAAAAAGGACTTCGAAAGTAGTCTTACTCTCGAAATCTTAATCAGTGCAAATCATGCAACCGAACAAAATCAGTGATATTTTACTGGAAAAAATAAATGTAGGGTAATTTGGGGGAATACTCCATGTTGGGAAATATGCCACTTGTTCGAAATTCGTATTATACAATATTGTTGACGCCTGTAACTCAGTCAACTTATAAATTAGTGTGAACCTATTCAA
>JAPYYQ010003395.1:0-11517 GCA_030522585.1 Anagyrus pseudococci | reverse complement strand
ATTGGTATTAACCCCCCCTAAATGAAAAACCATGTCCGATCCGGTCTCGATTTTTTGCAAAAAAGGGTACCTTTTTCGTCTCCGTTTCCTGGGCTATCAGGGCAAGTTCATTGCCACTGTGTATGCATTGTGCTCAGCTCGGCGCAACGCGCGCAGACACACACACGAGCTCCTCTTTTGATTGCACTCTCTTTCTTTCTCTCCTCCTTCACTCTCTTGGTTTGCTTAATAGGTGAAACGGCACACGATGAGACTGCAGCAGCAGCGTTGTTGGATGCTGCATTCCGCCGGCGTGAAAAATTGCGGTTTTTCATTAGGAACTCGCGAGAGAGGGGGAGGGTGTCGAAATGCGTCCGCTTCAATTGAATTTTAACGGTTCAACGAGGCAGACTCACTCTGGAGTTTTGCAGAGAGAGAGACACACACACACACAAAACGTTCGCGTCATTTCATGTCTCTCGCATTCATTAAGTCCCCAATCCCACCAGAACTGTATATACCATGTAATTCGCACAAAATTTCTAATGCAAAAAGAAAATGCAAGCTTTTCTCTTTTTCATTAACCACAAGCTCGATTTGACGTTCACAGCAGCCGCAGCAGCAGCAGCAGCAACAGCAGCAACAAGCCGAGGACAACAGCGTTTTAGTGTCAAGCCTCGACTCCGCCCAGCTGACCGACGACTCGGATACGGAGCTCTCGGTCGGCCCACCCTCCCCCTGCGACGTCAACTTCTGCAACGACAACGTGCTCATCAACGGACGCAGCAACCTCTCGAGGACACCGCGAAACCACAAGGTGAGACGACTTCCCTCCCTTTGCCATCTGCCGTTGTAAGCATCTCGCCGGCATTGCCAATTGAGCCGACGTTTCGGCGCGTTCCTCGAACGCAGGCCCTATAAATAAAGCGCTCTGGTATAATAAATCGAGAGGAAATTTCACGAGTACGTGCGCGCGTGTCACGAAGAGATGGAGCAAGGTATAGAGCTTTCGAGATTTAACAGGCGAAAATTTACGAGAGCGCTAAAGCACATTGACTCGTTCGGAGAACAAGCCCGACTTTCGCGCGAGAACGCGCCAGAGAATTAGCCACGCAAATCCCGAGTGAACGGTGATCGATGGCTTCTCGTTAGAATCGAGAGAGTCTCCAAGAGCGAGCTCAAGCCTTGTTTCTCCGGCGGGTACAAAACAAAGTCCCTGCGGCTCTCCAAGTCATCCTTGTCACGTTTCATGCCACCCTCGAGATTTCGCGAGAGCTCGCGAGCAAATGTATGCGCACGGTCGTTATGCGGCGAGCACTTGCGCGTGTATGGTAAAACGTTCGAAGGCGATGGCAAACGCGCGCTTTTATATCCAAATGAAAACTTTGCTCGGCGACAAGTAATTCGCGGCTCGGATTCGTTGGAAAACAATGGAAAACGCCAGGGACACGCTTCCGTCGATTATACGCGTCAAAAGCGGAAAAGCCGGCTTATACGGGGGACGGTCGTCATTTACAAATAAATAGGAAGCTATTCCATTCACGCCGATATACATATACATACACAAAGTCGCGCGTGCGAGAAACGAAGCAAGCTCTCGCGGGCACACGCGCCCGGATATGCCGCAGACCGCTATAGCCTGCCTCGTAAAGCCCGCCGGCCGTTCCATCTGCAAAGCGAACTCGTACGGAGGAGACGCGTACACTTACACGCACACGCGTATATTATCCGTGAGGGCGCAAAGGGAGGATCCTCGCTTTTTTTCTTTTCTTTCTCTCTGCCGCTCTGCGCGAGAGATCGGCCGCCATCTGCGCGCGCGGGCGACCTATTCGTTATGCTCTCTTTACTCATTCGCTCTCTTTCGTTTCTCCTCTCTCCCCTTCCCATTTTCTTTGTCTTGTCGCGCGAGCAGGCGCAATTTTGAATTCCCGCGGACTCGTTTCGCGCTAAAGCGAGACTAAACGGGCACTCTCCCCCCCGTCCGTCTTATTCCCTGCCCGCAGGCCAAGTGCGCGGGAGAGAAAGAAGAAGTCGGGGCACGACTGTACGGTCTGAAAGTTGACGGGTGAAAACTGTCGCGTCGCGCTTGATTCGCCGCAGCAACAACCGCATTTGTCTCTCTTTCACTCTATCTCTATCTCTCTCTCTCTCTCTCTCTCTCTCTCTCTCTCTCTCTCTCTCTCTCTCTTGAGTGCGAGCGTTTTTATGAAAGTCATGCGGCTTGGTCAACCGTCTGCTCTCTCGACTTCTATTTTGCTCCTCTGCACGCGCGCTTCAAGATTATTGTTATATTCGCGGCCGTTCTTCTCGACGCTTTTTTTATTGTGGATATAAATATAAGTTACCCTTAGAACTTTAACGCGCAGCTGTTTTTTTTTCTTCGTTTTGCGTCACGCTTGGGGCTTAACGCGCTACCAAACTACGTCAGAGAATTAATCCGATTGGACGGAAAATCGTTTGAGCTTCATTTAAACGACGCTAAGCTTGGCGCAATTAATAAAAACGCAATTTTTCTGTGGCGTAGTACGCTCGCGTGATGATGATTTAAATGAGAAACGCAGCAGGGGGTGATCGACCTGTTGTCGCGCAACGGCAATTAACCGATAGGATTAACATGTAACGCAATGGGTGTCTTGGCTGCTACGGTGACATAAAGAAGAAGGAGAAGAAAAAAGCGCGCTGGTCAGCGTTAAGCCTTCTTTTTCTCGCCTAATCCAATATTGGCAGTACGCCCGAGTGCGCGCCTTACCACGACGGCATTTTTCCAATCTCGAAGGATGTCAGTCGGTCGGGTATATATTGGCTCTCTCTCTCTCTCTCGCGAGTACGTGTGGATAGTATAGACGCATACACACATACACACACGAGTAAAAGCCCTTACGACACACACGACAGCCCTGTCGCTTGCTTGTCGCCTTTTGCGTCTTATCGCTTTCTCTAGCAACGACAAGGACGTTGGCGATTGGCTAAGGCCTCTGGAAAAAGATCCCGGACTATCTATTTTTTTCTCTCGTTTTTTTCCCCCTGGACGCTCGCGACGATTAGAAGTAAAGATATAGGAAAGGATAGAGTCGAGGGGGAGATAATTGTTTTTGCTTCTGCGTATTTTTCTTACGACGACGACTCGTATCTTAACGGTATCATTCGAGCGCAATGAATTGGATCTATTTATAAGTCGGATGGTTATTAAAGGGTATTTTAATTGCAGTTTGTTTACTACAGAAGTGTAATTTCGTTACAGTCTAAAAATGAAAATAACGTCTTTTGACGACCGCGAATTATTGTGTTGTTGTGTTTTTTTTTTACTCTCGTCTCTTTCGAGTACAGAGATAAACACGCAATCTTAACTTATCGACAATAGACTAGAAAACGCTCGTGCGTTTGTTTGTATTAAAACGCGGCAATTTTTATCAAAACGCCACGGTTTCTTAAACGAATCGTACCGCGATGACACGCATAGATCTCTCTCTCTCTCTCTCTCTCTCTCTCTCTCTCTCTCTCTCTCTGCTCCAATCAATTACCGGAAATTCCTCGCGGCGTTCCAAATCTGCGATCTCTTCCCTAAACGGCAACAATCGCGTATAAAACTCGAAATAGGCCGAAAATACGCGTGTTTTATTTCATCGTCAATCTCACGAGAGAGGGTATATGCGCAGGCCTGCGATTCCTCGAGGACGAATCATCGCCGGCGGGGGACGGTCTTCTCCTCCCCCGAACAACCGAGTCGTCTCGGCGACGACAAAGCAGCCAAGTCCTTCGCGTATCGATTTTTCCCGCTCGAATTGCCGATGCGTGTGCGTGCTTCTCCGCCGCCCCCTCCTGCTCGATACGCATGAGGAATGAGAAAGAGAGAACGACTGCAGCAAGGGGAGCCGACTTTTTTTTTTACACGCGCTGAGGCTATCCTGGCGTAGAGACTCGCTTGTAGGAAGCGAAGGAACGCGAGCGGGAGATGTACCTATATAGCTGTATGATGAAGGAAGAGAGGGAAGGAAGAGAAGCAGTCTGTCTTTATGTACGTGTGTGTGTGTAAGGCTCTCTCTCTCTCTCTCTCTCTCGGCGCCTCGGCGATTAACGGGCACGCGCGTTCTCTTGCCTGAAATAATAGACGGTACTGTTACCGCGAGCGTCTCAAATGCGGCGCTTAATTGTTAATCGCTCGCCCGGCTCTCTTGGCAAGTGCACCAGCAGCAGCAGCGGCAGCTCCCTCGCTCAAGCGGCTACTGTTGCCGCCTATTGTCTCGATTCCCTTCCTACTCGCTTCTCATTCTTCTTCTTTTTTCGATGCCGGCAGACGCATTGCTCATGCGAGACTTCAACTCCTTTTTCGTCTCGGGCTATTTTTCACGAACGCACGGGCCGCATTATTGTCATTATTATTATATACGTGCGACGACTCCGAAGCGCCGTCGTCTGGATTCCTCGTTTTGTTTTGTTACTTTTTTTTTCTTAGTGCGCTCATGACTAGCTGCTCCAAATTACGAAATTGATACGCGCAAACGCTTTCTTTTGGGATTGATTTTTTTTTCTTTCGAAAATAAAAGGATTTTTTTTTATTGCGCAAGGTATAACGAAATGGCGCGTACAGGATAACCGGAGGCCGTAAAATGAAGGGAGGCGTAATAAAGCTTCTCGTTTTAATAAAAACTGAATTTCATTTCGTTTCGCTTCTAACGCAAGACCGTAAATTTAATTGGCTGTAAAACATTGTTGAGAGGGCGATCGACGGGGGTATACCGACAAAAAAAAGAAGGCAAACATATTTTTACGAGCTTCCTGCGAAACCTGTCGCGTGTATACCGCGCACAAACATTGCTGTACGGATTCCAATGGTGCGAGTTTGGCAATCGACAACTCAAATCAATTTCATTTGCTAAATTGAACCGATACTCGGTCTATCAATCAGTCTCGCATCATAAACGACAAGATTGCGTCCGATAAAAAAAAAAGTTCAGTTCAGTCTCACCGAAATCAAAGCTCCTAAATCGGAACGAGAAAGGTGTCGTCTTCTCAGTAGAAATAATTCAGGCCTACAGTTTTTTTTTTTTTTCATTTTCGAGATTTCGTTTCCACGGCCCAACTGCCACGTCTCGTTGGTGGCCCCGCTCTCGAATTCAAACGTGTGTCACGAAATGAGAGAGAGAGAGAGGAAGGTGGTAACGAAGGAGGGCAAAAGAGAGGAAGTCGCGTTCCGGGCGGCCACGGAGTCAACGGCTGTGACGCTATTTCGTGCGCGCGCGCCCGGGAAGCTGCGAGGACGAGCTCCGCTATTCACCTCCTCTCCCCCCCCCCTTCCCGTAAGCTGACTTTCACTGCGACCTTCGCCCACATGCGCGCAGGCGCACGCGCCCGAGCGCCTCTGTACATATATTAAAACACAAAATTAATGGTCCCTCTCTTCCCCTCCTACCTTCCTTTTCTATGGTCGAGGCTTTCGAAAAAGCCCGGAATTTGAATAAAAAGGAACTGCGGCATTGTTCGCGCTCGTATATATACACGGCTGACCCTGTGCGCTCTCGAGGGGGGGGGGGCTAAAACGTTCGAGAAGTCACGTTCGAGCGCAAGGATGTCTTGATTATCCCGCGCGCGGCGAGATTTTTCGAAACTTTCTTTCCTGACTTTATGCGACGGCCCAAGTCGCACTTTAATTAGAAAGTGTAACGAAAAGGAGAAAAAACAAGCAGTCGGGACGAACAAATTGTTAGGTTTGTTCTTTTTTTCAATCTCGCTCTTTTTCTTTTCAATCGGATCGGTAATAGAGAAATAGAGAGGGGGAAGGGGGGCAAAAATGAGAAAGCTCTTTTGAAAAAAAGGAGCGTTAATCGCGTGATTTTATAAATACGTTAACAGCTGGGCTGGATTAATTAATGGAGGAATGCAGCGGCGTGCGGCGAACGCTCAAGTGAAATAATAATCCGAGGCTCCGTTATGTTTCTTAACTATATATACACACACAGACACGAGAGAAAGAGGGAGAGGAAGAAAGAGAGGCGCGCTCTCGCTCAACGAGGCAAAATAATAAATGGCCGTTGAGAAAGAATCTACAATAAAGTATAGATAATCTGACGAAGCTGCGGTAGAGAAAGAGAAAGAGAGAGAGATTATCGGCTCGGTATAAATCTGTCACAATATAACAGCGAGGAATTATAAAAGCAAACAAGCGTATCGGGGCTCCTTTTCTCTCTCTATACACGGCGATCGATACATAGCCTGGCGATCGGAGCATCGTCGCGGAATGTGTGGCACTCTTTCTCTCTCCTCGATGTTGTATATGTATGTGCGCGTTTGTGTGAGCGTGGCGAGTATGGTCAGCAGAAGGAGCCGAGGGCAAACATCTCATATTTTGTATTTTCATTCCACAGCACCGGATCCAATTCGACGACACGGCGACGCGCACGTTCGAGTACCCGAGCGAAGCGTCAATGCTGGAAGCCGAGGGTCTGCTGATGAGCAGCAGCAGCAACGCAGCGAGCAGCAGCAGCAGCAGCGTGGATGGCGAGACTTCCGCTTCCGAGGAAGCCGCGGCAATTGCTAGTCGCTCCTCCTCCTCGCCTGGTAGCTCAAGCGGTACTTTGCCCTCTCTACTCGGTGAGAACTCGCATGGGACACTATTATTTCAAAACATCCTTATTCGCCGTCGCGAGTGAGCAAGCCGCCACCGCGAGAGAGAGAGAGAGAGAGAGAGAGAGAGAGAGCACCTCTCTCTCTCTCTCTCTCTCTCTCTATATATATATATATATATATATATATATATATATATATATACTCTTATTCTCGAGAAAAATACTCCTTCTTTTGCTGCTTCTCCCTTTTTCTTTTCTTTTTCCTGTATACAGCGCGCGCCAAAGAGCCGAGAGTTGCGCGCTGACCGAGCTATTTACCGCCGCTATACCGGCGGATTTTTAACTGTTATTCGCCGGCTGCTGGAACACCGAGCTGGCTTCTCCTCCTCTCCGTTAATTATCGCGCTCTGGACCGTTTTTCGTTCTCTGTTTTCTCGCCCCCATACGTCCGTGTATATGTTTGTACGTTGTTACACCGCTTCTTCTTCTTTTTAGCAGTTATTCGGTATTCCTCGGAAAGTCGACATTAACGGTTATTAAAGTCGCCCGGACTGTTTGCTTTGATTGCGAGCGATTTTATTCAATGGCTTTTGTAGTTTAGCAATTTTAACGGCTCTCTTGCTCAATAACTCCCCCGGCTCTCCTTGTTTTTTTTCTCTCTCTCTCTCATCCTGGTTATTTCGTACGCAAATGTGCGGCAAGCGATTAAAGATTTATGAACTACTTGCAAAGCATCAATTTCCAACGAGCGATGCATTTCAATCTTTTATGCATTTGAGCAATTTCATAAAAAATTACGACTTCCTCGTGATATCTTAAATATCTCCCATCGCGTAACTGGAGTACACGTTACTTCTTTTTTTTCGTATGCATCTGCTGTAGAAAGTATAATAGGCGCATTTTTATGAAAATTATCAAACGAATTGTCGGTAATGACATCGTGTTATCCAGGGTAACCACTTGTCATTATCCAACATTATTATTCCTTTGAACATTTAAACAGACCGCGCACAATTGTATTCACGTAATCGTTTTACGTAATTCCAGTATATACATTTCTTTATTTTTTTTCTTCTTTTTTTTTCTAACCAAATTTAAAATGTTCGTAAAAATTTTAATCGCTAAAATTTCATTTTTATTTTTAAGTCATATGTATAAATTAATAACATTAACATTTTAACACAGGTTAAAGTGCCTAATGAAATTTTATCACAATATCGAATTATTTGAAGCGTAGGCGGAGGAGCCCTGGCAAGTTACACCCCGAGCAAAGTCGACTTGGCTGCCGAGGGTTTCGAGCTGGGCGTCACCCGAGCGAGCGTCTCCACCCTCGCATCACCGCAGACTGTCACATCTCCGCAGCAGTCGCAGCAGAAGAACCTTGACGATGAGATCGATTATCTGAAGCCTTCGCAAGATCCTGGAACCTGGGGCCAGGAGACGGCAGCGGACATGCTGTACTAGATAAATGCATTATACATATATACATTGTAATACACGCCAAGCGTAACGATACGTTTCGCATTCTAATCGTTTCCTATCGTTCACGTACCCACTAATACGAGAATGTAAGCCGTATATCGACTGAATTTTTTCAGATTTTTTATAATTCTAAAAGAATACAGAGATAAAGAGAGAGAGAGAGAGAGAGAGAAAGCAAGACATTGTTGCCCGAGGGGCGAACGTACTGAGACAAGTGTCGATGCTCTCGCAAGAGAATGATAGAGAGAAAGAGCAAAAGCGCGTGCGATAAAATGGTGTGTGGGAGAGGGAGGAAACGAAGACAAGAATTAGCGAAGGCCGCGGATTCGTAGCATTCCATTATACAAGCATTTACTTATTCTTAATATTAATTTATGATGAATTCCTCATAAAACTGCCAAAAGCGAACGAAAAAGACTTGCGAAAGTGTACTGTAATCTCGCGAGCAAGGAACATGCGAGCGCGATCCTTCACTGAATTATAGCTGTATCTTCCAATCCAAGAGGTGCGACCAAGAGCTTGGGCTCTCTTCGCCTCTTTCTTTTTCGACGACTTTTCGCGCAATCGCATTTAAGAGTTGATATATTTAAAATAGAAATTGAAACAACGGTAACTGCAGGTGATAACTTATAAACATTTTTAAACATTTTGAGATTAAGCTAAGAATGCTTTAAATTCAAACTATACAATTAGAACGACCAGAATTACAAAAGAAATTAAAGTATAAGATTATATATTAATATTAATAATTTTGTGAAGATAAGACAAGTAACCCTATATTAATCTGAGAAAAATGATCAAAAACAAAAGAATTGATATTTCAAACATTTTTGCCAAAGGCATAAGTTTACTTAGACTACTTCGTGTATAGGTATTATGTACAATAAGACGCCA
Organism: Anagyrus pseudococci; assembly: GCA_030522585.1. Lineage (NCBI taxonomy): Eukaryota > Metazoa > Arthropoda > Insecta > Hymenoptera > Encyrtidae > Anagyrus > Anagyrus pseudococci. The sequence continues at coordinate 2,599 of JAPYYQ010003395.1, read as the reverse complement.
ATTCTATGGGGAAAAATTGTAGATTTGTACATTCAAAGAATTTTCAATGCTAACAAAGCATTTTTCATTTGCGTCAAGTGATGTTGATCGTCAGAAAATGAACCTGTAAGCATTTATTGTTTGTTATCCTTCTTTAATTTTGTTTTTTTCGTTGTTTAAAACTTAAATTTAAATTGGGATTAACTGTATTTAAAAATAAATTGTGCACTTTCGTAACTTTTTACAACGCGACGGTATTTTATACAATTTTTGTTTAAATTTTTTTTTTTTTTTTTGAAAATTCGGTTTAAAGATTCCGGTTTGTTAAGTCTAATTGTTAATTTCAAGCATGCTAATAGTTGTACATACCATACATGCTAAATTATTACGTAAAAATCCTTGAAAAGTTGAAAATTTCAAATACATCATGTTAGTACTGTTTGTCAACGAGTTCTGATGTTTCTTGTTTTCAAGGATTTGTCTTGCCTTTTATTTTTATAGGATCATTTGTACTTTCTTCTATTTTGTTTGGTTACAATGAGACACATGCCATCAAATGTTCTGCGAAAATACAAATGGCGCCATTAAAGCGAGTGATGCACGTAATTTTTAACTTATTACGAGATCATGGACTGATCATAATTGTAGGTACAGTATTGAAAATACTTGATTGATCATAGAATTTTTCAGATTTTTTCGGTCTTTATGGTCATTAATTACTATATTGGTCATTGTTGGGTTATCTTATTAAGTTACTATGCATTTAACCGTGATGTTGCGTTACTAAATTATTGTGATATCACGAAAATTATTTAATGTGTCGTAGTGATAGTTTGTGTCATGGCATTAGTGTCTCGTATTGTGATAATTGTTTTCTTTTTTCAAAGCTATAAATTAAGTGAGAGATTTTATATTGATGCATTAAAAAAAAAAAAAAAATGAAAATTGAAACAGACACAAAAATACTGCCCAATGCTTGCCACATTACTTTCTCATAGAGATACATGAAATAAATGTTAAAATTAATTAATCTAAAAACAAAATTGAAATTTCATTGTAAAGTATTTTTTAAAGAAAACCTAATTTATTCAATCTATTCTTATCTTTAATTTATATGTAAGTTTTTTTTCAATTAAATTATATATATTTTGTGATTGTAAATATAATAAATGCACAATTTATAACAATAATGTACTGGATCTAAAGAAACATTTGCCAATTTGTCAATAACCTTTATATAATAATTAATTAAATTTCTCTATGAAGAAGTAAAATTAAGGCAAATTCAACGATTTTACCAATACTTTCTCTGCAGAAAGAAAGCTTTTGAGAATTTTTTGTAAATTAGGTCATTTTATTTAATAATACATTCATCATTGTTGTGGTTGTAGTTGTAATTGTCATTGTCATCATTATTGCATCTCTTAATTATGTCATTATCATACCATTCATTTACAATATAATAAATTAGTATTACTCTGCTACATACTATTATAATTATTCATAAGTTGTAATCATGCCAATAGCTTATAAATAATAAACAATAAATGAGTAAACTATAATCAAGTCTTTGTTTTATTAACAATCCCATTTAATTATAAATAAAAATAAATTTCATTCGATCAAATAATGATTAAGATTATACAATGATTGAAACCATAAAAAATAATTTATTTGCTAAAAATTTTCAGATACAAATTATTAACTACCTAAAGTAATTTTTGTTCAGTGAATCTTTAATAAAATATTCTTTACAAATCAGTGTTATTACAGCCTGGTACATTTGATAAAATTAATACTAAATCAATACATCTCCAATCTTATTCTACAAATTGTAACTCTAGATTGTAAAAGGTTTCAATATACAGTATTATGTACAAGAATCGCATAGATTAATTCAGTCATTTATAAATTGAGTTGTAATACTCCTCCTCGAGATCGTACAGATCAGTAGCCATATCGTCCCTCAGAGAAGCCAACTTCTGATCACACTCTGCTTGCTTTGCCCTGAAGAGCTTACTATTCTGGGCAATGGCATCGTTGACGGAGGGAAAATCATTGAGGATGAGAAACTGCTTGATGTCGGAGACGAGTTTCATCAGGGATTCGCCGGCCCTAACCATGTTTGCAGCGCGCACCTGCATTTCGTATGTGTCCTGTTCACATTGGGTCATGCGCGACAGTTGCGAGTCATTCTCGCCCTTTGCTAATTTTACTATTTCTGCAAAAGAAAAGGACATTTATCAATAAATTTGTAAACAAAAAGCCTAGTTTGGTATAGGTTAGGAAAATTACCTTCGAAGTTTTCGAGCATAGATTTCACGTCATCTTTCAGTCTCGTCGTGTAGGATTTCAAGAGAGCCTCCTTGCTTTGTGGAAGATTTCGTTGGCTAGACATGACTATTTAATTACGAGGCTAAATGAATTATCACTATTGAAAACCACTGTCAAAACATGATGAACAAATGAACAATAAACAGCGGTAGACGCAGGGTTGGTATGGGCCTGTCCAGATAGCGGACAAAATTTACCTTAGTGATTATTGTGCACGAGATAACTAGAAAAGTTACCAGCAGTATGAAGGCTAGACAACTTAAACTAAATAGTGTATTTGCGATCC
>JAPYYQ010003394.1:0-11521 GCA_030522585.1 Anagyrus pseudococci | reverse complement strand
ACGTCATAAGACAAGTATATACTTTCGTTATTATAAATTATAGTAATTTTTGCTAGAATTAAAATAATTTTTACTGAGCGATTTTTCTCAGTGTATCTTATCACACTACCGTTTCCTCCAGCTCTTATTCATATTCAGTAGTTCATGTACATCAAAAATTTTCAACGTTTACCTTACGCGCCAGCCAAACAGAAAGATACAACCTATGCAAGAACGTGCTTTCTCCGCGCAATTAGCTAATGAAACTTTGAAAGACAAGTACGCTAAAATGTTCGCTCTTTCGAAAGCAACATCACAATTATCGCTTTCAAAAGCTTTTCACGATTCCAGAAATCTCTTGGCCAGCAAAGCATCTCTTCGAGAGTACCCTCCCCCCTCTCCCCATAGAAAGTTAGATCCGCGTGCAAGTGAATTTACAAACGACAGGAGCGCTACATTCGAAGGAAAACAGGAAAAACGAAGTTGACATCTGCGTACGAGAATCCTCCGCGACCGTCGTAGTCGGTTAGACGACCTTGCGTCTGCGCGACTCGGCGCAGAGCGACAGAGAGAGAGAGAGAGAGCGCGCGCGCACTTTGCAAAAGAGACTATCTCGCGCGCTGCAAGGATAGGCGAGTTCCGTTATATGCCTTTCCGACTGCTCCGCATTCCATCAGGTGCAGCCTACGCTACTTATAATTTTCCGACCCTCCCCCTTCCTCCCGCCCCTATCCTTCCTCCTACCGATTCCACAGTATATGCTCCACCTTTCTCTATCGATCTCTCGATCGCTAGTTTTGACGTTATATTTTGTTTCTTTGCTGCTTCTCTTTTCTTTTCACGCACTACGTTTGATCCTTGATATATTTTACTTTTGATGGAAAGCTTAATAAGGGTATCACGACAACTTAGCCTGTTTTTTTGCCTGCTTTTCGTGAAAGGTGGATCGACACTTTTTTACTGTATTTTTCTTTCCAGTCCTTTCCAATTTTCGTGCTTGAAACTTTTAATTACCTATGATATGCAGACGTAGATGAACTGAAGATTATCACATACGACTTACTGTATGATACAAATAAAAATTTATCGATATTCATCAGTAACAGTTACTATAATCGTAAAAGTAACGTTGATTTAAATTAAAAAATTAATTGCTCCTTGAGTTTTTTCTTTTTTTACTTCTCCTTTTTTATGTTAATTAAATAAAGATAGAGGTACGGTTTCTCTTCTACATTTTAACGTTAAAGGAGAGTTTTGCGAAGTTGTTAGATGTGAGTAAATAATAACAAAGTTGTAGGTGATAGACACGTCATATATTGATTGCCATTTTCTTTAACATTTACACTACTCAATTTACAATGATACCATATTTTATAATCCAATCAACAAGTCGAACTGGTACAATTTTATTTCGATAACACGTCTTTTCTCGTACATCGTTTCGCTTCCTATAAATAACATAAACAACAATAACTTATATATTTTTAAAATTCATACTATACACTTTTTTTAAGTAGAGGCCATAACATTCGAGTCGCATATTATCATCATATTGGAATATGATAAAAACATTAATCTCTCGCATCTCCTTGGCGAAGATTTCCCGTAAATCCTTGACCCGAAGGTTACAGTCCCTCCTTGTCGAAAAATCTCGGAATAACACAGGCGTGAGATAAAATCTAAAAACAATAACCAACGATTCTTTACAATTCAACGATCGCCGTAATAATTACGCGTTGCGCAAGCCAGCCTTTACACGTCTAACAATTTATCCTCTCTAATAGTCTCAGGCTCGAAGCAATCGTATATATCCCCTTCGAGTCTCTTAGGATCGTCCATTTATTATACTTTCGTTGACGCTCCTACGAAGTGCACACACACAGAGAATCGCGCGAGTATTCGCTCGGCAAATGCACTCGTAACTGCTGCGAATACAACGAAAAAAAGGTTTCGCTTTAATTTAGCACTAAGGACGATATTATCGTATCTACGAGAGCTGAGGCTCTCTGCTGAGCAGCTGCTCTCTTGCTCTCTTACTCTCTCTCTCTCTCTCTCCCTCTTGAGCATGTAATAGCTACGGTTACCGCAATCCAATCAAAATCCAATTAGCGGCCCCTTGAAAAATCATAGGAATCGGACTTGCGCTCGCTAAAGCTGCATCATAAATATACTTGCCTCTCGACGCTCTTGTTTTTTCGGCTGTTGCTCTATTTCTTTCTTTTTACAATCGATGATTGGGCTTGCGCTTATATGCGCGCTTTCAACGTTTTTGATCGAACGGCTTTTACGGCTTTACGAAGACGAAGCGAGCGAGTTGAGGGCCGGGAGCAAGGAATGTATCAGTCCGACTTAATTGGGATGCAAAAAGTGGTCCGTCTTTTTTTGTCCAGCTTCGTTATCGTGCTTACGCGTGAATATACATTATTGTACGTCGGTGCATTCACATCTGAATTTCTCAGTGACAGAAAGGTAGGTACAGTAGGTAATTTCTCCGTGATTTTTTTTTTCTGTTTTTGCTTACTTCGCAGTGACGTTTATATAATACTCTTTTTAAATATAGTTTTTTTTTCGAATAAAATAATACGTCGTATTTTCATTTGGGCTATCGTATATGTGTAATTGATTTGCTCATTTCGTTTACCGCATAGTGTTTATCCATCGAAGATTATGTTAAGGTGATTAAATATGTAGTTTAGAAAAATGTTTGTAAGTTTTTTTTCAAAAATGACTAAAGATTTGATAGATGAATAACGTAGATATATACAGGTAAATTTTTGTATTAAATAAAAATCACTTTGACTTTGTTGAATTATACACGATATACTATTGGTGTAAGCTTCTCCTTACTGCAGTAGGATGATACATTTTTATTCGGTACAAAAGCAGTAGACTTTTCAAGTTACGTCAATGTAGTAATAAGAAATCAACGTTTTTTTTAATAATTTCTTAATGAATGAAAATAAACACATTACTGATGTTACATTTAGAAAAATAATTTTTTTATAATTACTTTTGTTTAAAAAATATAAACTGACTTTTCAAATCTAGTAATCTAGTTAGAATATAAAACAAAACTATTACATTTGTTCGAAACTAAAATAAATAAATAAATACATTAATTAATTTGATACGGCAATATAAATACAATACTAGAAGTAGAGTAACGAGTATGTTTTAGTATTACATCAAGCTACGTTCGCTTATTTCTTATTCAGATCGAGTCAATTAGTTCGCCGGTAAAAAAAAAACCAATTCAGCGCTTCTCCAACGAACAATGTATAAAAGTATTCAAAAGAAATTTTAACAAAAACAAATCCCTCCAAAATTATCTAAAATTAATACAATTACGTGCAACATTGCAGCTTAATTACGTCTCTACCTCTCGTGTCTCTCTAAAACATCTCTTTTTTTTCCTGCACTTTTATACGACTTCAATCTTCAAAATCATCTGTTCAATACTTCCACACGTAACAAGTAACTCTTCATTTCGAGGCTACAGTGCGCGAACTGTGTAAATAGTCACACGGGGGGGGGGCGAGAATAGTGACGATTATGTGTGCGAGTTTCTACGAGAGAGAGATTGGCTGGAAAATGACACGAAGCGCAGCAGGAAGTGCTTTTCAAACAGACGGCGGGCTTGAGAGCCTCGGTTTTATCTACGCCGGTAGCTCCCTCTCGCGGGACAAGAACCAAACGTTCATCGGGTCTGACTTGCCTTTCATCGTTACCGGCCCCCTGTACTCCAGCAGAAACTGCGGGTCCTGGTTTTCCGGCATGCACAGATACCTGCAAATCAAGGCAGACATTAACGGTCGGTCGGTAAGTTTGCTGAAATAAGTAAATATGTGTTGATTTTTAAAAATATTTTGTTTTTTAATTTTATAAAGAAAATTTTAATGTTTTATTATTTAGTTATACTAACTGCAATGAACGAATTTATTTTACGTCATGAAAATTTGAAACGTCGATACAAATTTTATGATGTTTCGTTAGATTTACTAAAAAAAGTTCATCGTGTGATTGTATAACTTTTTGAAAATTATTTCTGCGTGATTTTTTATCAACATCGAATAGTACTCGAGCAAAATATCGATTTTTTAGAAAGCAGCTTTTTATTTAAATTTCAAATAGACATTTTTAATTTTGTTTCAGATTTAAATTTTGTAACTCGTACAATCAAAACAATTTTTGCTTTATTTATTTTTCCTCTATTTAAAGAAAAAAACAATAAAATGAAGTCTCGAAAAAGCTCCAAGGCTCGCATATTAAAAAGTTAGAAAAAAAAGGAATCGAAGCATAATAAAATGTAAATCTTCTTAAAATTAAGGAAATCATTATTATACGAGGGCAGCTTGAAAGCTTCATTGCCAAACTCTTCATTGTTAATGCCTCGACCTCAAGCGAAAGTCAATGTCTACATCGCGAATTCTCGTGATTCCGACTAAAGGGTGAGGTAAAAGAAGCTCAAGAAGTGCCGGGGAGCTTAGGGCGAATAATCAAATTAAGAGACGAGCGAGGCGCGCGGCTTTTCGCTCTCTTCCTGCCCAGGGCGCGTTCATTCTTTCAAGTGTCGCGATTCGATCGTCGGCGGGAAAATTCATTTGTCGTTGTCGCGCGGCGAGGTTAATTTTTTTTTCTTCTCTTTTTTTTCTTTTTCTTTGATCGTTTCGGCCGCTGCTAAATTATGGAAGTGTTAATCGACTGTTACTTCGATAGACTGTTCGATGGCCTGGAGAGGAGCAGTCTCGCCTCGCGGCACAGACGCCGGCAACTCGTTAAATTCTTTTCGGATGTCATAAACAGCTGCGCCGAAGGTAATTAAGCTTATGCAGTCGTGCTCGGCTGCGCTTGTTATTTAGATAGCGTTTTTACGATTTTGAGTTGCGATTGTTCTTCTGTCGCTGTCCAATTGTCGCGCGTCCCGCGGCTTTGTTCTTTTGTTTTTTTTTCTTTTAATACACGATTTGCGAATGGTTTTTAAGTACTTGAATTTTCGATGATTAGGTTATAAATAATTCGGCTTGACGTTGTTTCGTTATGACTTATATTCATGTACATAAAAGACATAATCGCAACTCGAGAACTTGCTGCTGAAAATTTATTCTCCAATCGCTTTTTTAAAACGTGCGTTTTATCAAAAACCCCAAAGCTTTTCTTTTAATAAAAACAATTCACAAAGTGACTTTTTCAAAATTCCCATGCTCGCCGTATTCGCATGCATATACGCATCAGTCGCGAAGGCCCGTCACGCCTATCCAATCCCTCGGCCGCAGTCGATCAAACGACAAAGCAGTAGCCAGTAGAACCGCGGCCGCTGTATATGCACAATGATCCGGAAATCCCGTGAGCGCGTCCTGCGGCTAGAGCGCGGTCGTTTAGTCCAAACTGCTATCCGGCGCGCGAGAGCCCTGCATCATCATCATCGTTAATAAGCCACCGTACGGAAACTCCCGAGAGGGGGGGGAGGTGGAATGCGCCGAAAGCCAAAAAGCCTTGGTATAACGGCGAGAGTGTGTTTTTCGCAGCGGAGAACCTCGACAAGGCGGACGTGTGCGAGCGGATAGTCCTGGCGGCCCTGCGCTACCACAACATATCGATGGCGGACAACGGCTCGGTCTGCATGCTCGGCAAATTCCACAACGTCCTCTACGTAGCGGCGAAGCTCTGCTACGACTGGCGGCTCGAGAACAACGAGCTCGTCGGCCGCATCCTCTCCGACATGTTCTTCTGCGAGCACAGCTTCGAGCGCATATTCGTCGGGGCGATATTCGGCGTGCGGGTCACGCACTTTCTCGCCGGCTGGAAGAGCGACTTTGACGATCGCGACGAGAATCTCAGCGCGCTCGTTTACTTTCTCGATCACGCCAACGAGGGCAGGATGCTGTTCAACTGCCACTCGCCCGTCACCAAGAGAAGGTACGCGGGGCTGTTTATTTATTTATTTTTTTATACTATTTTTCCGGTATGGGATTTATTTGTCAATTTTAATGGAGCTTCCCCGTGTGCGTACATGCTTGGGCTGTAATTTCAAATGCAAGTGCTCGAAACGATTTAACCGGAATTTCATTTAATCCAGTTGGCACGAGCAAGCCGCTCAAAAAGCTCAATAATTTGCAAATTACTCGCGTTTCACGCGACGAAAAGTTCAAAACCTCGAATACCACCCGTTTTATTTCTCGACTTCCCAACTCGTCGCGCTAAATAAAAATACGAGCTTCTCTCGAGAATTCCACGCGTCAAGCTCGGGACTTGAGGAAAACGAAGCTCCCGTTGCAGATTCATCGACGTGCCAATGGAATCCTGCGGTCCGGCTCTACCCATCTACGTAGCCGCCCAGCACGGCGCCCCGGACATTCTCCTGCTGATGCTGCGCTACGGCGCCTCGGTCGAGTCGGACAATCATCCCCAGGCGGTCGTGGAGATTCTGCTGGGCCGGCTGAACGAGTACGACAATCCGAGCAGCTGTCCGCCGGGCCTGGTCACCTGCCTGCGCGTCATGCTAAGGGCCATCCCGTGCGTGCGCGTACGCGTGCCCCCGCATCTCGCCGCCAGCTGCGGCATCCAGAGCGTCCCGGTCTACGAGCAGTATCCCAACCTCGCCGAGCAGGGCCTGCTGCCGCCCGATCGCTCGGGCTTGGCCCCCGCCGAGCTCAAGCACCTGTGCAGGTGCCGGGTGCGCGAGAGCCTCGCGGAAAACTGGGGCCTGCCCCACGGCATCAAGCGACTGCAGATACCGGGCACTTTGCAGGACTACCTCGATCTACTTGTCGACTGAGGGAGGGAGACGCTCCAGTATTGGCATTCCGGCGCGGACGAGCCCTCGACGTGCGAGCTCTCGGCACTGATTGATTGCCGGATACCGAGGTACTTCGGACGCTCGACAGAGGGAGGGGCGGGAGGTATTCGCGGGAGAAACGCGCGGTACTTGAGAATGACGGCTTGGTTAGACTGGGTGATAAGGGACTTGCGAGTTCTCGGATCGAGATGCAAAAGTGGGTTTAAATTTTTTGGATGTTTTTTGCAAAAGCTGTTGGTCGATTGCTATTTGAGCGGAACGATTTGAAAAGAAATAAAAATGGTAAACTGTAAATAATAAGGAGAAGAAAATTTATTATTGAAAACACGAAACGAAGTGTTTTCAAAGTAATAAATAGTTATCGGAACAAAAAAAAGCGAAAAAATATTGTAGCTGATAAAAAAAAAGTAAATTTTAATACCAAGTACAAAGAAAAATAAGATTAAACGATACGGATAATACGCTCGTGATTAAAATAAGTAGCTGCTCTCTGGGGATATCGCGCGTTTAAAATTTTGACTTACTTTTATAGTTTTCTACGAATTCGCCAAAAGATTACTCGAAGTCGCATGTATAAACTGATTGTACGTACGAATTGGAATAGATAAAAAATTTATTTAGGTATATTATCAATGATATCATTGTACACTCTATATCAAATCGAAATTTGTACTTCTATGCATCATTAAAATGATACTTTCTAAAAACTCGTTTCAATTTCATTTAACACTTCGCAGAAGTTTATCTCTCTCGATTCTTAATCAACTGCCGTATTCATTGGAGACAATATACTATATAACATACTCATTCGAACGACCAAAGTTTCATACTTTTACTTCAACATTAGCTGGGACGTACACGTGCGGTGAAAAAAAAAACAAGACAAGATAAGACTTTGTTTTCTAAATTTTATGTACGCTTCATTTGCATGTGCAAAGCAACCAGTTTGCTGAGTCAACGATAAGCCTCTGTCATGCATGTAGTTGTAATAGTCTAAATAAAAAAGCTCCGTCACCTAGATTAATTCTCAACTGATAAAGTTGTTTTTTGCTCGCAAACGAGATAGAGATACATTGTAAGCGCGCTGTTGGATTTATTCAACTATACGAGAGATTACTTTATGTCGCGCTTACAATGGACGAGCCGTTAAAATTTTTTCTAATTTACCGGTGTTAAGGACATTTTTTTTTCTCGATAATCAGCTTATCTACGACTTTATCGCTAAACGGAAATAAATGTCTGTACGAGAGAAAAATTCAGCGTCACCAGAAACTTCGGCTCAATAACACTTATACACATTTGCCAAGCTAACGATGGATCGCACTTTGCTTTTATCTGTATAAGGGGCCGAATACTCGTCCGCGTGAAAAATTCACAGCTTGTATCGAGCTGCAACGAGCGGCGCCGACGTCACTCAAAACTTTTATCTCCCAAATCGAATAAGCCAATCTCTATCTCCGTTTTTAACATTACGCGATAAAACACCCAACGACGTCTCAAATGAACAGCCCCGTGACCCTTATCCCCCTGACCTTATACCCTCGCGACAGATTTTCCGATGTACCCGTACAAATTATCCTCCGAACGCCGTACACTTGCAAAACGCGCGAATACAGTCGATAAAAGAGCGAGAGAGCTTCTTCCGGTGCGTCAAGCATTTTCCAAGCAAACGATTGCCCTCTCAAAGCGCGTCTTGGGCGCGCACGAGCGCGGGGGACATTTGTCTCGAGCAGTCCAAACGGAATAAATCCCCGAGCAAACGAGGATCGTCCGTGAGATGCAGGCGTTTGTTCGAATTGAAAACGAGAGAGAGAGAGAGAGAGAAGGAGAGAGCTTAAGACAAATCGTCCCGTAAAGTCCGCACGGCTTGAGTAGATGGGGAGTATCGGAAGGTCACACCGATTCTGTTCTCGCGCGCAACTTTCCGCGCTCGAGAGAGAGTATATATCTCTGGGCTCTGGGTAGAGATACACCGAGAGGGTTGCGTAAATAATTGATTTCCAAGACAGAGAACTAGCAAATCCTCTTTCCTCGCTCTTGCGTAATGTCGCGCTCGCGCGGATAGAGTATAGACGCGCGCGCCCGGCCTCGCCGATGAAATTGATCGCCGGAGTCGCTTTGTCGTCGACCCTCTCTTTCTTTCTCGCTCGCTCGCTCGCCACCCACGCTCTCCTCCCAGTGTAGATGCGCATCGATGGATTCTGGCAGAGAGTTCGAACGCTCTCGGCCTGCAGATCTATCGATGTCGAAGACAAGCGTGGATTGTTGGATAAGGAATGCTTCTTTCCGGGGAATTTTTAAGGAGACACTCGCGATGACATTGATGCTGTTGCGCGTGATTGTTTTGTGGGGTAGCTTTTTGCATTTTGTATTTGAGGTTCATTTTCTTTTTTACGTTGAAGAATTTAATTTTGGGATAACGGATGATTGCGCGTATTATTATTGATCGGACTTTAATTACAAATTTAAGGCAATCGATTTTCAGTAATAAGCTTCAAATTGAAAAATTTATTATTTACACGTACCTGTAAGCATCCTCTGACACGTTGATCTTGCCGGGTTCGCCGGTCGTCTCTGTACGGCTCGTAAGATTGACGGTGTTACCGAAGAGACAGTAGCGCGGCATGCGATGACCAATCACTCCCGTGACCACCTCGCCACTGTGTATGCCGATGGTAATTCTCTGAGAATTTCACAAACATCATTGCCATCGTTATTCATTACTTATTTATTCATCATTTTTTTTTTATAATACTTTTGCAAAATTCGTTGACCTCGCAAAATGTTACAGCAGAGAAATGATGATTCAAATTTTCTTACGTATTTCCCGTAAACGCATAATTTATTCGTTTTTTATAGAGTCGCAGGCACAAAATACAATGTTAAGAAATCTTTCTCTCGAGCGTTGCCAGTGAGCCGGCTGCTTGTGTATCGCTTTGAACGAGCATAAATCTTTTGACGCTGTTTGTTTCGAGTTAGAGAGAGATAATAAATTAAGCACGTTACCGATGAATACCACCAACAACAATACGAAATGAAATATTTAAAATAGCTACAAAAGGTTAAAAGAGTTGACTGCTAGTTTGATATGTATGCCGTTGCATAATTATCGTAAATTATAACTGACAAAAAAGCGGTAAATAAATCTTTCTTCAAGCAGGATAAACAATGATTTCAAAAGTTCGTAAATCTTTTGCTATTATAAACCCCAAATCGTTTTGACCAAGTATCAAACGAAATATTTTAATAATCTTCAAACTCTCGATTACCAAAGCCGTATAAAAGCGGTAAAATTTCAAAAAGTACTGTCTTAAAATTTTCATCGAGCTTTAACGAAACATCGGAATTAGTCATCTTTACGACCCTGGTGCTTCACGAAGATGAAAGTCGTAAAAGATTTATAGCGTGGAAGATCAATAAGACTCGGTACATACAGCCGCACATATATGTACACAGGCACACATGCACACACAGAGAAACAGACACAGGGCTTTATTCATTAAATCTATTTCAAATCAACGAGAAGTGCCGCTCGTATCGTATAGCTGCAAACGCACAAATACGAGTAAGATTTCCGGCTATAGAACGGGCTAAGCGCCTTATACCCTATGGGTGTAACGAGGAAGAAAAGCGTACGGTTTGCTCGGCTTGGAAAATAAATTGTGCCGATTGACCTATATTCGCGATAAGCGGAGGAGAGAGAAAAAAAAGGCTAAAAAGAGCTTTCCGAGCTTGCGAGAGAGCGTACACGCTTGGCAAACTTGATTCGGCAATTACAAACAGAGCGTGTTGTTTTTGATTTATGTCCGTGTGCGGTTGAGCTTTGCGGAAGAGAGGCCTGCTATAAGGATGCTCGATGAAGCGAGTGATGAGAGAAATTCGTGATTTTTTTTCTTTCTTTTTTTTTTTAATGTCGATTTTGCTATTAGGCTTTGATACGGGCATTTGAATTTACCGAGCTGAATTATTGCTGATTTCTTATGTTGCCAATACGCGCGCGCGCATAAACGCCTGTGCTTATGATAAATGCTAGAAAGAAGAGATTGGCGAATTAGGGCGAATACGAGGGGTAGGATTATTTTTGCACGAGAGTTTTCTTTTTTTTTATCATCGTGTATAGCGCGATGGAAAATGTGAATGTTAATCGAAACAAATCGAGCACTCGGTCGAAATAGTAAAAATTATGGTATTTTTCTGCAAGTTAATTGCTAAACATTGAACATATTTAGGATCATTGAGGTATAACGATAAGTTTTCTTCGCAAAATTTATATTTCATTTGAAATTCAAGAGAACAATTTTAATTTTATTACTTTTTGTTACAGCAGCGTTACAATAAAATGAAAAATAAAAATTACCATATGGGTCTAAAACGAATTTTCTCCCGCGAAATAGGACATTTCGAAAGCTATCTTTTTACCTAAAATAATGTATTTTTCCGAGCGTACACGTTCGTCCTCTTCCCTTTTCTCCCAAATATTCATCCCAACGAAATTTTTACGTCGCATTTACATTCTTTTTTTGGCCTATCTTATAGCACTATTTATTTAACGAATCATCAAAAGCCTTCCGTAAAACAAAGTTTACTTCAGCCTCTCAGTTCGGCAAACTAAATTCAAAGGTCGTTTAACTGCCCTCCCCCTAGAGTCGTCGCGACTGCGGCGCCAGCCACACGTGTGCGCGTGCCTACCCACAAAGTGGAGTCGGTAGAGTGATTTGTGACGACGGAAGAGTAAAATAGACGTTT
>JAPYYQ010003393.1:0-11531 GCA_030522585.1 Anagyrus pseudococci | reverse complement strand
TCGTACTTAAAAACCTTCAAAACGTCGAGAAAACGCAAAATTACGGAATCGAAAATTTTCACCGTTACAAAGCTTTCTCTTTGAGAAAGCAAAAAGGAATGTAATAAAAAGCTACAAGAGAGGCGCAATATAAGATATACAAATAATTAAGGATTTTAGGACTAATGCGGAAGGCGCGGAATACAGAGTCGGGACTTGCGCGAAGCGTTGATTTGCGTAGAGTCGAGAGAGAAAGAGATATAAGCGAGTAAACCTTGTAGGACAGAATAATGGTAACAATTTGCGGACCTGATCGGCTAACAGTTGGATGGCGCCGGCACTGGCGCGTCCGGGCAGCTGTGATTTCAACCTCGGTACTCGGGAGCGTCGGCAGAGTGAAGATGCATTGTTTACTGCTGTTGCGCTCGACGGATCGTTCGGACCACTTATACTTCACACGCGCGCGACTGGGTTTTCGGTATCACGTACCGTGGTTGTACCGGGAAACTCTGGACTTCAGGATTACTATGGGGCCTTTGGCGAAGTAGAGACTCAAGCAGTAGAGTTGCTACTTCGTCAGGCTCTGGACTCGGACTCCCGAGATGAGCGCTCTCGGCAGCGCCGTTGAGCCCAACGCTATGGAGCGATAGGGGGAGGTATTTTGTCTAGTTGACAAAATACCTCTACCTGTCGCCTGACTAGACTAAGTAGCTAATAAGGAGCATCTCGTACTGCCCTATCCCGAGTGCTGTAAGTCGCAGGACGCGTTTGTCGAGTGCGAGAGTTCTGCGCTGTCGAGTATAAGCTGCGACGACAGCAGAATCGATGCATGGCAGTGCTTTTTCTAGTGCGGGGTTTATGTTGTTTCGTGTGATAAGATTAGGGGTCATATTGTATCTGATAATTAAAATTTTACTAAAAAAAAACTTTTTATTGTATTTTTTATAATTTTTTTATTAAGTTTGAGAGGGTGTTGAGGCTCTTCAAATGCTTTTGTTTACAGATTTTAAAGAATAATACGTAGACTCAATTATTTCAACGTATTTTCCGTTTTGTAAAGACTCTGAGTTGTCACCCTCGCTTCGCTCGGGCGACGAACCTCACACTCGTCGCGAATCATTTTTCACGCACTAGTATCGAAATATACTATACTAAGGCAAACAGTATACTTGACGTATGCAATTTCTCGTTAGAGAAGTTTTATCGAACGTTGAAAAACAAATTTGAAACATTTTTATATACGCACCCTAGTGGGACTTTGCTGAAAAATAAAAATTAAATGTGCGATGAAAATTATACATTATTGTTTTGTTTTATTAAGCTTTAATAAATATTAATTAAATTCTACAGTATTTCTAAAATTGGGCTTAAAATAATGCGAAATTTTGTTAAAGAAAGTTGTTACTTTTAGATTCACTTGTCGGAAAATATGTTAGTCAGAATATAACATGTTTATTTTCTACATTACGTACCGGCAGCTCTGTGATTCTGTCAGGACCTATCTGAAAAAAAATTACACGATTATTATTACAAGTTTATGTTTCTTGTAAATGTTTTCATAAAGGTCATTCAAGTTTTGGGTTTTCAAAAAATTTGCACAAACCAAAAACTTTTTCTAAAATATATTATTTGTATTTAAAGTCGAAAGTGTTATTAAAGCAATTGAATCGTCTTATTTGTTTTATAAGATGCTTAGATTATCTTAAGGGAAATATCAGTATTAATTTTGGATAATCTATACTTACCAATCTGTCGGAGCAAACAAAGTTGACATTGACTCTAAATGCATTCTGGATTAAACTTTTCAAATATTTAACGTCATAGCCGATGCGATTAGCTATCCCTTTATTTTCAAACAATGATCGTATGTTATAGTCCCTCAAGAGTGCTTGGACCTCGTCGAAGTAATTTTCCGGAGTTTTTATCCAACTAAGCTCTCCAAAAAAGCGTCCGTGTTTATTGAACTCGTGCACCCAGAAATTCTACACGTTAGAACGATAATGATAATTCGGTCAAACTCTCAATAATTCTTTCAAGTACGATAAAGACTTATGCAACTCATTGGTATCGATTGTCTTGTGACCCGTAGGGACTTTTTTATTTTCCCACAAACCATGAAGGGTCCAGCCTTTAAATTTGAAATCTTTGCATAATTGCTTGGCATCTTCAGTGTCTTAGAAAATATGGTAGAGTAATTGGCTATATTGGTGTGGAATATTGTAGACTAGGAACTTTTAATAAGATCCTTAGTATAGATGACTGACACGTACTGCAGTCTTAAAACATTATAATCTAATATAACAACCCCGGAAGCCTTTCTACATAGCGCTCTGTTCCTTTGCTCTGCGCTGTTCCGCTGTGCTGTTTCGTTGTGCTGAGCTTTCATATTCAAATTGTACATAGAACAGCACAGTGTAACAGCATAGCACAGCGAAACAACGCAGAGCAGAGGAACAGAGCGCTATACAAAAAGGCCCCAGAGAAACGCCTTGCGTCAAGTCGCACGGTTGTAAAGCTTTTACGTTAGATATTAAAAAATTTTGTTCTACTCATTTGACATTGATGTTACAATTTAACCGCTAGGTGGATTTGGTTACTTCCACAAAACTCGCAACCGACCACAAGAACCTCGATTATTAAATAAGAATGAGGAATAAGCTTACAGAACAGCAGTTGCGTTTATTATTCAAATTGGACGAACTCTGGATCATTCTTAATAATCTTGAAAGCTGCTGATTTGAGCAAAGGTTAATCAAAGATTTATTAGAGTAAGGATGGGTTTAATATTGTCAATAGATATATCTTTTAAAAGAGTAGATTCGCAAAGATCAAGTAGCCCCTTGATCTTTGCGATGAACAATGTAACACGATCATCTTTAACTTAATAAAATTTGTAATTAAAAAATGCGTGTATTTTTAACAAGCTTTACGTGAAAATACAAAAACAATTATTTCGGTCAATAATAATGGAGACAGTTTTGTAAGAAATCACTAAAATCTTTTTGTTCTATAACCGCTGAATTATTTTTAAGAAACTCAAAAGTTTTGTTCTTAAGTAAACTTACGTCTTAACGGTTAATCAATGTAAGTATGGGCTTGAGATTTTCCAAGGTTATGATCTTCAAGAGTGTTTTTTCACAAAGATCGAGTAGTCCCTTAATATTGTATTTATCAGCTGGAGCTACAAGTTCGAAAGCTAGTTCATCAATGTTTGAAACTTCTCCTGTGTAAACGAATTTCGACACTTTCTGCATAAGGTCACTATCGATGTCATCGATTTTAATTTTGTTTTCCTTTGACTCTTGTGTGTCATCTTTCAGCATTGCTGCAAACACGTCATTTTGGGCAGTTAATAGTGTTTATGGACTTGGAACACAACGCTTTGCCAGACAATGGTCAAATCAGTTGACTCGAGACTGTTGAAAAGATCTTTGAATTTGTTTCTATTTTCATGTAAAACTGCCGCTAGAATAGGCTGACTCGGCGGCTCAATCTTCGTTATAAGACCGTGAATATAGAATTCGCATTCAATTTGAACTGGTAAATCCTTATCTATTAAACTTCTGTCGAAGCTTGTTAATAATACAGATGGGTTACTTTCATTTTGAGTATTATGGTCAACAGGCAAACGAAAATTATCTGTACGAAATAAATCACCAGACTCTAACGCTATTTTCAGTACAATATTCACACTTGTCGTAGGAGGTAGCCTATAATCTAGAATTACTCCTACGTCCCATCTAGTGACTGACGGGTCTATTGTTGATAGGCATAGACGTGCCTCATAACCAAATATCAAAAAACTTGGCGAAGAACCAGTGCCAGACACTGTCCACACATATTTGTTATCGGAGATTTTCACAATTTCCCCAATCTCAGTCATTTTAATAAAATTGTTACAATCCTAGATGTTTATCTAATAGCTGCAAAGTAACTATACAAGCATTTATATAAAAAATTACATAGTTTAGTTTTTAAATTTTTATTCTTTATAAAATCTTGTATTCCTTACCTTATATATTTTAAATGAAGCTTTTAGTAAAACCTGGTCGGTTACATTTAGTATTCATTGATGTGTCCTATTCAGTGACTACTCTTGGACTGACGAGTCTGTTCAGAGTCTGTAATTCGAAACTTAAATTTATTGCCCGTAAAAGGGCTATCGACTCTTATTCTTTCTTTTATTTACCTACTTTCTCTCGGCTCTATGAATATGAATATTATTTGCGCATTTACACGAAATTTTCATATCTATGAACGGTCCCAAATATAAACAATAACATAAAAGTAAGAAATATTAATAATTTTTATGCACGATTATAAAATTATTTAATTTTATACGTTGTTTTCTCACATTGGTTAAATGGTATATAAAATTACATTGTAACAGTTTGATCATATGATTGTTAACTTGACAATATCAGAATATTTTTTTCTAACAAAAATAAACTATATTGAAATTCAATACCACACGTACGTACACTATAAATCGACGGTTACTATGAAGCAGGATCTAATTCAAAATACCAACGAAAACAGATTTTTTTTTCAAAAATAACTGCGCAGCGAAAACTTATTTTCTTGTACCGCGAAAAAAGTTTTATTTCGATCTTTATTTACGTAAAACTATGTGCAAGTATTGATTGAAATGCTAACAACTTTACAGCAATGATCAAGTTTTTGATCTCTTCACTGACTTCAGAATATTAAAATAGGTACTCGATTTTTGAACAAGTGAATTGATCAATTTTTTTGTAGGAAATGTCGATTAAGTTGTAACTCATACGTGTTGTATTAATTAGGAAATTTGAAAGAAATTACCTTGTGTGTATATACTTATCTAAAATTTTTGAGACATCGTAAAAAAATTAACAATTTTTTTAACAAGACCCTGAATTTTGTAAACTTTATGGATGAAAAAATAAATGTTTGTATTTTCTATTAATTTATTTCGTTTCCTATTAAAAACGGATGAAACGTGTGTGGTTATTTGATGCATTTTTAAGTTGTACAACATGTATCAAGTTGTGTTAGTCAATTTGAAAATATATATTTTTCAATTTTTTATATAGTCTATTGATTCTCAGAATATAAAGGAATCATATCGTATTTTTTACTTATAACTTCTCTCTACTTCCTAATAAAAATATATGTCTCTATAACTCAATATTTACTGAAATAAAGCTCATATAAAACCGATAAATAAAAATGTTTCCCTATCAATTTTCTTTTTCTCCAATTTCCATCGGAATTTCAAATACCGCAGACAGTTACGAATAAATTGGGCCAAATATAAACACTTGCTGCAGTTCTCTCACTCCACTGTTCATTCCATTCATATACATAGGTATACTTATATCAGTGTCCAGCGGCAAGTGATAGAAGACATGTGTTTTTAAGGTTAGAACTCAGGCGTGTTTTTAAGTGTTTAACTAAACTCCGCTTCAAGTTTTATAAAACACAAGCCAGCGGCAATAATGGAGTGCAAAGGCTTCGAAGTCAGAATCACGGATAAGGAAAAGGTAAGGCCAACCTTCCCAAATTTCATTCTCGCCATCCCAACTTCGCGAAAACACCGGGTTCGATTATTTACCATTAACTATCCCATTTATCATGTTCCCCCGTAGGGCAAGGGCCTGTTCGCTGTAAAGCCTTACAAGGAGGGCGAGTTAATCCTGGAGGAGCGGCCGCTCGTCTGCTGTCAATTCGCGTGGAACGGGGATTACAAGTACCGGGCGTGCGATCACTGCCTGCGCCCGCTCGAGAGCGCGGAGGATAACGCGCGCAGGCTGGCTGGTAACGAGCATCTCATACTGCCCTATCCGGAGTGCTGCGAGACGCAGAAGGAGGCGATCGTCGAGTGCGAGTTCTGCGCGGCCGAGTACTGCTGCGACGACTGCAGGATCGATGCCTGGCAGCGGTGAGTCTGGAGGGTCGTCCAGGGATTCGTTGCCCCTCCAGCTTATTGACTTGAGTTGTTGTTTACAGGTATCATCAGACGTTGTGTCTGGGGACGAGACAGGCACCGGAGCAGCATCCGCTTGTACAGCTGAAGGAGACTTGGAAGCAGATGCACTATCCGCCTGAGACTGCCACTGTTATGCTGCTGGCACGTATGGTGGCGATGGTTAATCAGGCAAACGACAAGTCTGCCATACTTGCTACGTTTGCACAGTTCTGCCATAGGACTGTCAACGATACGCAGGAGATTGCACACAATCTTCTGGGTGAAAAGTTTGTTGGGCAGATCGATGTACTTAGGCAAATGATGCAGACAACTTTGAATACAGAACTTGTATCACAGGTAAATGGTGTGGTTGGAGAGGATGGGATGGATAGAGGATTGATCTTTGATCTTTGTGTTTTTATAGTGGTTCACTCCTGATGGTTTTAGAAGCTTACTGGCTCTTGTTGGAACAAATGGCCAGGGAATTGGCACTAGTGCGTTCAGTAGATGGGTCAAAAATGTGTCTGCTTTAGATTTGCCAAACGACCGAAGGATTCAAGTTGATAAGCTTATTGATAGAATTTATGATGAGATGGACGAAGGTTATATATTTATCTGAATTAATCTTTTATGTCTAACACTTATTCTTTTTTGAAAATAACATTAACACTTATAATTAAAAACAAAACCTATTTTGCAGTGGTTGGCACTTTTTTGAACAACGAAGGTTCAGGCCTATACGCGTTGCAGTCATCTATAAATCATAGCTGCGCACCAAACGCGAGCGTCGAATTCCCATATTCGAACAGTACACTGGTGGTACGTGCGCTCCGGGACATCCGTCCTGACGAAGAAATTTGCATTGCTTATTTAGACGAGTGCCACCTTGAACGCAGTCGACACTCGCGTCAGAAGGCTCTAAGCTCGCTATATCTATTTGTTTGCAAGTGTGACAAGTGCCAGCAACAAGCTGGCGATCCTGACGTTACCAGCGACGAAGACTTCGACGAAGATGAGGACGATTAAAGAGACAGTTGAGGATTGAGACAGCTATCGAGCATTTGATCCGATTTTGTAAAGGTGTTAAAATGCGCTGATTGGACTGTTGTGTTATTTTTGTTGTTTTGACGTTGGAGAATATGGAGAAAGAGTTAATTTTATCGCGTGGCTATGAGAATTTGCGAGTTGGAAACATATTTAATGTTTTACAATTCACTGAGTATCATCCATATTTTTTACATATAAAAAAACTAACAGGGGATGATAAAAACTTGTAACAGTAGCAAATAATTTTGTATATACAAATATTCTTTTGTATTGTTTTTATAAATCAATGAAAAGTAGTTCAACTACTTTGCCTTTTTTCCATTGAATTAACCATTGTCTCATTAGAATAAGATCATACAATTTTAATACGATAGTTCGTATTAAAATTAGTAGCTTGCAAAGTGTAATTGATAAAGACAAATATTTAATCAAAGGTGCTAAAGCTTTTAATTTTTTTAAAGAAATTACAACAGTATATTTTTGTTTTTTTTTTATGGAAGAATAGGCATAAAATGCATTTTTATTTATATTTTTTATGATGAATCAAAACAAAAAATCGAAAAAATAATTCATGGAATATGTTATACAATTAAATACCTCGATTAATTTTTGTAATCTATGTTTTTGTAAAATCTTCGTAAAAAAATAAACATGTACTTTGCGCCTATTCAGTCTGTTTGCGAGTAGCATTTATATCGGCTCTACTGTGATGTGAGTACAGATCCCAATACTTTATAATATGTCAGTAATGCTAACTGAATTGTTAGTTACAACATTACAATAGATACAAAATATATCTTTTAATTACTTTCATGTTTAAAATAATTAGTAGAAATTCTGTTTAAATTTTTATTCAACACAAAAGTAGGTAATTACAGATTAATATTTAAATAAATACTACAAAATTTATTTTAATCCAGAATGCTCATTTATTTTTATGGTATTTGTTATTAATTAAATGATAATCACATTAATCTTTGCGCAAAAGTAGATTTATTTCATTATCAACTATTATTAACTTTCTTTTCCTAACTGCGTGCACAAAGTGCGATTTTGCGCACGCATTTAGGAAAAATATCGTTCGATACACGTGGAAAAGGTGATTTTTAACTCGTGTGAGTTGTCACCCTTGCTTCGCTCGGGCGACAAACCTCACACTCGTTACGAATCACTTTTTACGCACTTGTATCGAAATGTACTAAATCTTAGCTCAGAAATAGAGAGCAGCATCAATTTGTCTAAAATCAATTTTTTTAATTTCTTGCAATGATCTGTACCAGTGATAGAATCATAAGCTGACAGGAATAGCATATGATAATGTTATTGTTTGGTCAATGTCATTTTCATGAATCATTGTATGGATAACGAACTGAATATAAAAACGAATTTCCTACTTGTTTTTATAACGAAAAGCAAAGTGTAACTAATTATTAAAATGATTATAACATTTATCGCATTTTGGCTCTTTGTAATTATTTATATAAAATTTAATAAAATTATATATATATGTACACGATATTTGATTACCTACAATAAATATACAGAATTTGATTACTATTCATCATTAACGTTAATTTAAAAAATCAAGTATGTCACTTATGATTTACCACAATTAGTAAATTCATTATATTTACAAAAACAACTTTTTAAGTGATGTCTACATGAGTCATACAATTTTATCTAGTGTAATTTTTCTATTACTGCACTTGCTTTTAACTTTACAGTATAAATGTTTAAAAACTAGAATTAATTTTCTTTCATTGTCATATCATTTCTTGCTATTGTTAAAACGTTAGCTGCATAGCAAGGTAGTGGTGTTAATAAAACTTGTTCTGTGACTAAATGTTTTAGAAAATTTGGAACATGTAAACTTCGAAATTCAATTCTGAAAATTGTAAGAATTATTAGCAATAGATTTTATTAAATGTTTATTAGAGTAATAATAAAAGTCAACTAAAAAATAATATTAATAACAACTTACCCAGTGTATATCACATTATCGGGTAAATTTTCATATTCTTCATTAGTTTTCCAAGGTTGATCTGAACATTTAACTCTCAAAAATTCAAATGTTGGTGGATTCTCTCCAAAACATTTTTCGGCATATTTTTTTCTTTGTTTGTGTTGCGTAAAATCTAAACCCAGAGCTCTGTTGTGGAATAAACATATTTTACAAAAGTTAAAGTTATAAGTTGAAAAATGCAAGTTACATACTGAAAAATTATATTTATATTGAAATAATTTTAAAACTTACGTTATGGTTGGTGGTGACTGCTTAAATCTTAAAGACCTCTTAATAATATTGCCTTCTGCTGCTGCATTTTTTCTTGTAAGTAACATTCTTATCAAAGAATGAATATCTCTACCTGTCAATTTTACAGATTTACAACTTTGATAACCAAAACTGTTGGTGAGGGCCAATATTACAGTTTTTGAAACCATCTTTTTAGAGCAGAAGAAGAAATTTTCATCTTTAACCAGACAAAAATGAGTTGGTAGTAAATTTTTTACTTTCTTTTTCTTTGGTCTATCTTTGACAGATAAAAATATCATATTATCACTTTCAACAGTTTTTACATCAACTGGCATTTGACGTGTATTAAAACTATCTTGAATGCGAGTTTCTATTTTATTAAGGATTAAATTACTTGTGCTTCCTTTTCCTTTAAACTCATGACAATACCAGATTTTCCTTCTATAATGTCTGCTTACATCTAGATGGTTAGTAAAAAAATTAATTATTTAAAATTTCAGTGTAAGATACTAAAACTCAAAACACAACTTATGATAAATATAAACTTAGAAAATAAAATAAATCCTTACCAATTACTTCTAGTAAAGCCAATCGATCTTTTAACTCATTTTCATGCAAACGTATTTCCTAAAATTAAAGTTTTAAAATTAATTTTTTATACAATATATTAAACATAGATGAAATAGTAAAACAAATTACTTTAATTTTGTCTTCAAGAATTTTAACAACATGTGGCGTTGTGAGGGACTCGTGCCTTTGAACAAGTTTGGACTTGATTTGAGGCCATTGTAATTCAGGAAAAATTGGTAGAACAGCATCCTCAAATTCTTCAAACCTAAACCTCTTCATAACCGTACCCAGCTGGTATCTTACATTTAACGTTGCTGCATAAAATTAAAATATTTATTATTTATTTATTTATAACATTAAAAGAACGATGATGTATTTAGAAAATTATTTTGTTACAACATCAAACAACTTTAACTAAAAAGTATAAACATATTAATTGAAACGTGACTGTAAATAGTTAAAAAAGGAAATTATTAAAAAAATAATTAACTAAAAATGTTACGATCAATATTGCTTTTACAAATTTAAAGAAATTCAATTTAATAAACTACAAATTTTAAATAAACTACACATTTTTTAAAAGTGACGGTTAAACCTAACCTCCGCCAATCAGTTACAAACAAGATTATCAAAATATAATTCTTGTAGTCAATAAACTTACCTCTTGGCATCGCAAAGTTGTAATTGCCTTCTTCGGTCTAAATAAACATAGAATCCCGAAATAACAAACATAGAAAACCGTTGATAGGAAAGAAAATAACAAATCACAAATCTTTAAAAAAAAGAAAAACAAGACATTCAAAATCCAAACACATAAGTCACGTGACAAACGATGAGTGTCGCCGAAACCGCGGCAAAATAAATTTCGTCTCGCAGCGCCACCTGTATAAAGCGCGTAAATTTGAATTATCGAATGGTGGTAACAGACTGATATTATTTATTTATTTATTTTTTTAAGAATCCGATATCAACATTGTTAGGTTAGAACAATTTTGACAAAATTCTCTCTCGTATTTAAAAATCGATAATAACTACTGCATCGAAGAATGGAATTTTATTTCATTTTTTTTATCGGCGAACGAAAGGTGACGACCTGCAAAGAGAGGTACATACATAATGTACGCATAAAATTTGCGCGCCAATGCCAACGAAAATTTAACGCTAGCGACGTCGCGAAGGCTCACCGAACGATCGTACGCTAAATAAACGAGAAGCGATTCGTTAGCCGGGACACATATGGAAACGGAAAGGAAAATACTCCCACGGAGCTATGGAAAAGGCCTGTCAAGTCGAAATTCAATCCCAATTTGAGCTCAGAGTGGCGCTTCGCTTACGGGGAAGCAGGCAAGCAATGCGAGAGAGGAAAAAGAGGATATCGTCAAAGTTGCATTGAAATAACAAAGTTTGATTTTCTGATAATTATAAATTTTACTTTGGGAACATGTGTAATATTGTAGCGTCAAGCATCAATGCTCTGAATTTGTACCTATACTACAAGAGAGCGAAAAGAGAAAGAGGTAACGTTAAAAAAAAAATTGATAAAAAGAAAGTCGGGTTTGAAGAGTTTGAACTTTTACCGACTTTTCAGCCTTTTTACTTTTGTTTTTTTTTTAAACACCGCGGATGAAAAATAATCTTTTTTGCTTGTATTTCTTCTCTCTCTCTCTCTCTCTCTCTCTCTCTCTCTCTCTCTCTCTCTCTCTCTCTCTCTCTCTCCCTCTCTCTCTCCCCCCT
>JAPYYQ010003392.1:0-11535 GCA_030522585.1 Anagyrus pseudococci | reverse complement strand
TATATATATATATATATATATATATATATATATATATATATATATATATATATATGTAAAACGTCCTTTATGCAGACATTTTCTGAAACGAAACGGTAAATATGCAGACTTTTGCGGACTTATGCAGACGTCCGCATAAAATTTTCAAAATATCGTAACTGGTATGGTATTTATGCAGTCTGTCCGTGAAAGTACGGATTTATCTTAAACGGTATTTGTGGAGACTGGTCCTCCTATATACTGATTCACTTAGGAATATCCATGACGTTTATACAGTATACGTATTCATACGTATAAGAAACAATAAAATGTGAAATATACAGACAAATCATGTTACACGAATTTTTTCAATAATAAATGATATATTTTTTAAAATTTAAATATTTGTTCAACAGAGCAATCACAATTTTTATTGCTCTTTAGTATATATCTTAAATAAAGGTAATTATTTTATACGATTAATGGTTAAATTTCATGTGAATAATTGTGTGTGAGTTTAATGTAGAAGTAGATGTTAACTATTTAGGCTTGATTTCACTTATCGAAAAGGACTTTGAAAGATAAATACACAATTGTTTATTCTAGAACTTACATAACGAGTAAATCATGTAACATTATACGATTTTACAATATTACTGTGTAATATAAATTTTGATTGATAATTATAAAATCGAATTTTGTTTACAGGACAAATCTCGATAACTAAATAAAGTAAGTATTTTTGCATATGCATCGAGATTTACTCTGTATATGAAATGCTAATTTTGAATATTTCCAGATTGTCAGTCAGATAATAAAGGAATTTGAGAATGGAGTATTGTCTAATCAAACTAAAAAACAAGTTATGCCATGTCATCAATAAAAAATATATTAGAAAAAAAGGCGAATGTTACAACTTTAAATTTATAGGTTGTAAAGTTGAAACTCCTTGCAGTCTCCTTGCCTACAATGGTTTGTACTTTTTTAAGATTGTAGTATTTGTACTAGTATCATTGTCATTTATTTTATTAATTGACAAGTATTATTATTGGAATAAAATCTTATTAGTTACATTTTTTATTGTAATAAACATAGCTACATTTATGAGCTCTATGCCAACTTGTTTGTGCGTTGAATTATGTGTTGATGTAAGATGCATTCTAGCAGTGTATTTGTAAAGTTATGAGCTAATATTTTTCAACTAAGAAATATATTCCTTTATTTATGTTAAATTAATATTTAATTTTTTTTGAGTATAAGTTTTTTCTTAGTATTTTTTGTGTAAGTAATTTCTTTAAAAGTTTTATGCAGCAGTTTTCCATTTTTATCAAATAGTTTAGTTGTCGCCCCTTTATATTTATTAAGTTTGCTTATCAGAAGTTTGATTATGTATTTTATTATTAAAAACAAGCATAAATTTTATAATAGTAAAGTTGTTCAAATTTATTGTGTTGACAATCCTAATTGATATTTAGATATGTGATAAACAAGTTATTTGATTTTAAATATGTGATTTACTAAAAATTGATTAAAAGACATTTGATTAAAATTATATTGTTACTAGATTAAACAGTGAATGTGAATTCCTTTAAATTAATTTGATTTTGATACTACTTAATTTAATATTGTAATAATTTAATACTGCTACAAGTTTATATAATATTTATTACTATATACTTTAAAGACTGTTTGAAATTAAATCTTTTTAGACCTACTAAGATATTTATGTCTTATATACATGTCTGATATACAATGAATGTTGAAATTTTATTTATGAGAATATCTGTGATTAACTAAAAATTTGCTTACAAGGAGAGGCCAGTCTCTCAATTATTTCAAATACTTATAAATGATTTTTAGAATTTTTCATCAATAGTTAAATACATTCTGAATTTTAAATTCACTAAAAAACATCTCTAAAAATATCAACATAATCCTTTCTTCAGCAATCTAGAAAAATTAGTAAAAATATAGTTATTAATATTTATTAAGTTACTTGTATTTTTCATTATGCTTCAAAACTTCTTTGAACCAAAAAATTTAACAATTTTATATTTATAATTTTTCCTGTATAAATCAGAGCTAATGATATAAGTGTGTCAATCTTGATTGTAAGTATTTTGAAGGTCGCTGTTTGAGAGATGTATGCTATGTATGTAGACCAAGTTATCATGGGGGTTTGACGAGCAAAGTGAGCTGGTACCCCATTTTTCCTCCTCATTTTATATATGACACATTTTTTATTGTTATAGACAGTAAGGCAGTACTAGTTGAAATGGCAGAACAACTTAACAGCAACATTTCTATTGATATGGGCATAAATTTAGGAGAGTCGTTAGACAGTTGCTTATTTTCTGTTAGTAATATTACTAATAATAGTCAATCAGAGAAATCATTAGTTTATAATGAGAATCAAGGTATGAAAAAAAGTTTTTAATTTATAGGTTAGCTAAATTTGTTTAGAAAATAATACTTAAAACATCACAAACTAATAATTTATTATTTTAATTATTTTGTTAGTTTCATTTAACAAATTTGATTTGTAAATATTTCAACATAAAATAACATTCTATTTTTTATATTAGGTAATGAAAACAAAGAAATATTTTCGTTATCGAAAACAAAAAATAAAGATAAAAAGGAACTTTTATCTTCAAGTACCTTACAAAATTGTCAAACCAATTTAAACAGATCTGATACCAAAGGTCAAACAGAACTATGCACAGATCACTTTGATATATTATCAATGCCAGTTTTTTGTGAAGGTGAGAATTTGTATAGTTATACTAGATGAATTTCATATAAAGCTGAACAAAAAACTGAAAATTTTATGTAGTTGTAAGGTTTGAAAATTTCATAAAACAAATCTTGCCCACACTTTTATTGTATATAAAATGTACTTTGAGAAAAGTATAAAAATATTCAAAATAAAGGCTATCCGTTGAATAAAATAAACACTAATAATTATATGCCAGAAAAAAATTCATCAAATTAATTATATTTTTAAATATTTTAGATGGTAAATCTATCCAATTATCTGAGACTCCAATTGAAAATACAGATCAGGAATTATTTACGACTCAGATACTTTGTCCAAGTTTGACAGAAAATTTTGCAGCTCAACCAGTACAGAAAATTGTTGAATACAATAATATATCTAATTTATACGATGCAGATACAAGTATCAATGAGAATGTTAAAATTTATTCTTTAGAAGAATTAAAAAAGAATTCCCAGTTTACTATGGATCAAATAAATGAAAGTGTAGTTATCACTACATCATCACCAACTAAGAACCAATCGTCAGAAATTGTTGATAATATTGAAAATAATAGAAACAAAGAAAATGTAGTTGACGAAAATGATTTTTCTTGTGATGATGCAGCAGATAACAAAAAATTGCAAGGAAAGAGAGTTTTTCGTAGAGTTACTAATAAAGACGGTAATTATAAAAACAATTGATTAAAAAAAATTATTTTCTGAGCATAGAAAAAAAAGAAACATGAACTTCACTTTTCAAAACTCACTTTGATCTTGTGTACAGAGACATAGTTTCTTATCGTTATTATTATTATTTAAATAATATGATAGAATTAATTATAATTTCATTTTTATTTTCAGATGGTTTAATAATTAGCAAAGATGGTATTTTAAATTTAAAAAGTAAAAACGTTAATGTAGAGGGAGCTGCAATGATTCAAGAAGAAACTTTAATTGTTTCTACTACGCCAAAGACAATGAAACGCCTTCCAAAGTCTCATTGCTGTTTTTACTGTAAAAAGCTCATAGTAGATAAAATAAGTAGACACTTGTTAACCGTAAACAAGGGAGAAAAATTAATTAAAGAAGCGGAGGCGCTAGGAAAGGAGCAGACTCAAATAATTTTAAAGCAAATCATCAATTTAGGAGATTACAATTATAACATTAGTATTTGTACTCCTGGATCTGAAAAAATTGTATCAAGACGTCCAAATCAAAGAAAAATTATTAAAGTTACAACTAATCCGGAAACCGGTCAATTAAATTTGCCTTCTGAAATATTAAAAAAGGATACAATTGAAATGAAGGTAAGAGACGTAGTAAACAAAGAAACAGGTGAAGTTAAAAAAGAGACAATCATTTTTGATTATGACATTAAAAAGTCAGTAAGTGGAGACACATTTGTACACTGTAGTTATTGTTTTCAACCAATCAAGCGCGACTGCTTACGAAAGCATAATTGTGTTAAAAAATCAGAATATCCAACTAAGAGAGGAATTATATCTGAAAGTGAAAATTTAATTCCTGATTGTCATCCTAAAGCTAATAATAGACTCCGAAATCTCGTTTTAAAAACAATGCAAAAAGGTGAAATAAAAAATGTAGTCAAACGCGACGAGCTTCTTATCCTTTATGGCAACGAATTAGTCCTATTTTATACTAAAGATCAAAATTATTCAATGATCAGTCACCAGTTACGATTATTGGGGCAGTTATTGATTATAGTTCGTGCTAATAATAGTAATATTAAGGAATTCTGTGATATAATCAATAATGGATATATAAGTGATGTTAACACTGCGATTCACAAGATGTGCGGATTAGATGAAAAATCTGGTACCGTTGAAAAGGGTAATAAAATAACGGAATTGAGTACTCTTCTAAGAAAAATTTCAGAATTTTTTATTGATCTATGTATAGAAAAAAATTTAGATGATAAACATGATAAAGCAACAAAATTTTTGCAACTACTCAAGCGCAAGTTTAAACTTATGAATAAACAGTCGAAGGTTTCTATTCTTGCTCAGGCAAAAAAAAAACCGATGACAATAGTACCTCATGTAGAAGACATCAAAAAACTGCAAATGTACACTGAATCGATCAGACAATCAGCGTTTGAATCTTTGTCTCAAAAGTTTAGTTTGGATCAATACCGAAAATTGTGCGAATCGACATTGCTGTTATTACAAATTTTTAATCGTAAAAGACAAGGTGAAATTTCAAGGCTGTTGAGAGAAGATTTGAATCATTCTTGCATGTACAAACTCGATGATGCAATTCAAAATAATGAATTCACGACATTATCTGAAAAAAGTAAAAAAGTGGCTCAAAATTATATACGAGTATCTTTAATTAACAAATTTGGGAAAAAAAATGTTGGGCTGTTGATTCACCAAAGACTGCTTGCAAGCATCAACATTATTTTACAAAATAGAAAACTAGCTGGAATAAATGAAAATAACAAATATGTATTTGCGAAATGGGGTCGTAACACAGAGCGAGATAGTTATTTTGTGGCCTGTGACATTATGAGAGAATATTCTCGAAAATGTGGTGTTGAGAATCATGAGGGACTTCGAGGTACATTGCTGAGAAAACAAGTAGCTACAATGATGTATGAAACAGATATACAAGACAACAAGTTAAAAGATCTAGCAGGCTTTTTAGGACATGATTACGAGATACATAAAAATTTTTATAGGCAAAAAGTTCCTATTCGTGAGTTAATATCATTAACCCCGTTATTAGAAGAAGCTCAAGGTAAAGAAAACAATGATGATCTAGAAGTATCAAATAGACCATTAAATGACTCAGTAGTAAGCACATCTTCTAGTTATCACCCAGATTCAAGCATAGGTTAATACAAAAATCACGTCATAGTACAGTTTAAATAAAAGATAATTAAAACGATTCTTCTAATTTTAAATGTATTTTAATTATTTAGACAGCAGCTATTCAACAGTGCCACTTGTAGAAGTATCTGAGAATACGAAATTAAATTATTTCTCTAGAAGAAAAAAAACAATGAAAAAACAAACAAAAAAACGAGTTTACTCAAGTGAAGATGAAGGTCCTACGGAAAAAAAAATTTGTAAAGGTTTGACATTATTATTTATCAATAAGAAAAAAAACTTCTAATATTTCAGTTCATTTTGGTAATCTGATATTTTATATTAGCTAAAGTTTGTTTAAAGAATATCAGATTACGCAATTTCATAAATTGTGTATTAGTTCATGTAATTATTCTAAGGTTTATTCCATTTTTAACAAAAATATTTACAACTATAATCCCGTTTACTGTACAATTATAAAATAATTCTACATTTTTATTCAATTTTAAATTACGCTCTCTGTTCTAATTTACAGTACGATCAACCTTAATTTATTTTTTTATTTCAACAATGCGCCATGTTTCGTTTACTGTAAAATTATTTTTGGAATTAATTAAATTTTGAACACTGTTTTGAATCAAATTGTTCCTCCTGTTTATAATACAATCTGTCATGGAATTATTTACGTTTTTATTTTTGCTCAATAAGTTTATGTTACAGTAGTTTATTATTGTTCATTTACTTATAAAACGCTTTTGAATATTTATTTTGATTTCTGCGCTAAGCTTATTTCTTGTTTATTTTTTTTTTCGTTGCAAGTTTTCGTGCTGTAATATTCATACTTTACACACATTCATATTAAATATTTATACTTTTGCATGGCTTTTTACTATAAAATAATTCTTGAATTATTTTACACAGATTATTCGATGATAAGCTTGGCTTTTGCTTCTTGGAGAATCATATTCTGTCATTTTATGACTTTATACAGTTTTAAATGTAAAAGATAGAGATATGTACTGCACATCCATTGTAAAAATTATTCAAGATTTTTATTCTATTTTTTATTACTACCTTGGCTTTAGCTTTCTATGTTTTCATCTATAGGAACCTTTGTTTATTTTTATTTCAACCGTACACTTTATCTTGTTTACTGTAAATCATTTATGAAATTATTAATTAATAGGTACTGTTTTAGATCTAATTTTTGTTTTTGGTATATTGAACTTATGCAGTTATTTTATATTAATACACTGTGCTGGACCAAAATCTTTGTTAACCATGAAGTCATTCTTAGAACCATTGAGTATTTATATACTGTCCTGAACCGAAGTTTTCGATCTCATTTATTTATAATTATTTGTAGAATTATTTTATATTTTTAGTTTATTTTTTCTTGTATTGTGATTTTATACATTTTTTAAATTTACATTTTTTACGTTTACTGTACATTAATAAACTAGTTTTAGTTTATTTATTTATTATAATTTTGTTTTTAGTTTACTGTATACTTTATCTTGTTAAATGGTAAATCATTTTAAAATTCTTTAAAATTAGCTAAGACGTACCGCCCTTCTCGCTTCGCTTGCCAAACCTCATAAGTTCTTTCTCATTCACAGCATACCTCATTCTCTTATAAAAACAGTCATGAAACACGCTATACACACATGCATCTGCAATCGACACTGTAACATCTATTTTTATACAGCAATCCATCCATGATACCTATGTCCATGTACACCTATAGCTTACACACTCACTCTGACTTATATATGGCCAAGCGTCTACCTCCATTTATCAATCCACGTACGCTCTATACAATCTTAATTCCTAAACACTTACTTCCACATACCCTTCATCCGAGTGCTTTACTTTTATTTATTGCAGAATTTTTGGATGAATTATTTCTAAACTTTAGTAAATCTTGAATTTGATCATTTTACATGTTTCATTTTAAAATTATTTATGAAATTATATTTGTTATCCTCGACTAAGTTTAGCCCGAAAATGCGTTTAGAATCAACGCGTAGTCTTAATTGCTTAAATGAGTCTCTTAGGTTTAAAACATATATGGCAACTCAATACAGTCCCTTACATCTCTTATCCTACTTTTACTCAAAAATACTTTGGTTAAAGTATCTTTCGCTAATTTAAATTTATTTGTATAGCTTGAGTAGCGTAATCAAATCAAGAAATATAATTTACTGAACCAATTAAATAATTTTCTGGGTGTTAATATTAACTTTTTCGTATTTTTTAGAGAAAACTAAATGTGCCTGGAATGATGAAGAAAAAATAGCAGTAACAAAATATATCGAAGAATTTGGTTTTCCAAAAATAGTTTCTACGCAGTATATTCTAGCTATGAAGGAGAAATATCCAATTCTTTCTAGGAGGGATAATCTTATTTTGCGTACTTACATACATCGCCAATATACAAAAAGTGAGAACAATGATCGTGTCAATGAGATGGAACTAAACTAAAAAATTTTAAACAAATACTTAATAAGTGTCAAATTTTTACATTTTTCTTTTAAAAATAATATAGCTATTTTAGTTAAAGTAACAAATGTTTGTAGTGAACACTGGTATAAGATAATAAGAAAACTACTAAATATGATTGTGATATTAAGTACCTGTGAGCAAGTAATTCATAAGTAATTCTAGTAAAACGTTAAATTATTATATAAATGAATGATGTTGAAAAAAATTAGCATAAATGATTTTTATTTATTTAATAATTTAAAAATCTACAACACTGCAATTTAATTGAAAAAAAAAAGAAAAGTGTTATATAGTTTCTTAAGAAAATTGAAACTTCTTATTTAATTTGAAGTAAATTGCTTTAAGTTCAATACCAATACAACAAACTACTTTATAAAAGTTTATACTGTGGTCCAATAGGTATACTAAGAGAAATTCTCATTTACATAAGATAAAGAAACAAATAATTGTAAGAGAAGTGCAAGGAAAATAAAATTCATGAGCTTTACATATTTGATAATTTATTATTTGTTTAAGACTACTTTGTAAAGTGGAAAAGCAAATTTTATTTGTTTGTTTTACAATGCTGTATTATAAAAATGATTAAAAAACAGTGTAATACACAAAATAGTAGAATCTTATGTTTAAGTAATTGTTTTATAAAAGAAATAAAGATAATAAACTATGACTAAAGTGAAAAGAAATTAAGAAAAAGTTCTACTTGACTGTTTTGTAATTCCTTATACATGGAAAATAAGATTTAGAAAAGTTAAAATTGGAATGAAAATATAGAATATTTTAAGAAAAAATAAAGTATTATAAAAAGTTAGTGTTGTTTCTTTTATTTATGTAATGTTTTTCAATAAAAACCCCGTAAATTTACAAAAGTTATATTTAATCTGAAAAAATTTAATTTCTTTAATCAAAATTCAAATGAGAAAGAATTACTGTATGTACGTAATTTATTGATGCGTTTACTCTATTATGTAAATTAACAAATTTATTTAGTTTGTAATAATTAGCTGCAATGTTGATTACCGTAAAATTAGTTTATACTACACGTCAACTGTATAACATTAGACAGTATTTTTATACTACTATATTGATTTGAGATAAAACACCTATTTTGTTATAATTTTTTAAATTTACGATTCAATTAACATTGTTGATAAAATAACTTTTTTATCCTAGGTATTAATTTTTTTCTCACAATCCAAGAATCTCATTTATTGTGGACCATGACAATTTCTGGAGACTGACACTTAATTCAATACTGCTTGAAACGTTTGAGTTTCCTGAGGTTGAAAAAACTGAGCGGTTTATTTTCTCAATTGGAGTAGAATTTTCTTGAACTTTGTTTGAAATCTTTTGTTTTTTTGGTGTCGAATACACTATATCGTTTGCCTCATCAAATGATAGCTCTTTGTTCAACTGCGAGTCAGAAAGTTTTCTTTTTGGGATTTTTTCCAGTATTATTCTTGCTTCCTTTATTTTAAACTTGTTTAAAGAATCTAAAATAAGAAATCATTTGTAAAAATATAAAATTAACAAACTTCAATTTAAGTAAATAAAATAATTGTTAACATACCTTGTTCTGTTACTTTATGAAAATCAGAGTTGGGTCTTATAGTTTGATTTTCCATACCATGTGAAGATTGTAAGACAATTTTTGATTGATATTCTTGATTGGTCCATTCTTTTTGAATTACTAAAATAATTAAATTGGAGATACTCATATTTAGAAACAAAATCCAAAAAAAATTATAACTCTATATTAAAGTTGCAAATATTTCATTAAAAATTAAAATTAAAAATCAAAGAAAAAAATTTTTAAATAGAAATGATAAGTTCTTTTGTAATTAGGAATATAATAAATCATTATCTGCCTACTTTTTCTAGAAATATCTTGACTTAATTTCTGCAAAACTACGATATAAAACTTTAAATAATTATTAAATTTCTGACTTTCTTGTTTACAGTTGGCCTTGTTTGTTAAAATTTTATTGAACATATCCTTTTTAATTAGTGGATCAAAAGGTTTCCCTTCAAACAAGAATGCTGCAAATTCTTTGGGGTAGTATAAAACACCAGTAATAACAAGTTTTTCTTCATAACATTTTGCCTTTCTACATTCTGGTGCCAAAATTTCTATATTCTCGTCAGAAAAATCTATAAAAATAATACTTATTGTACTAAATATTAAATGAAGTAATAATGTAACCTTCTACTAACAGTTACATAAAATTTAAATCTTAATGAATATTCATACGTACCGCTCAAATCTTGATTAATTTCTACTGTATATTTACTTATAAATTTTTTAACTGATATAACATTTGCTTTGTGTTTGTGTCTGTAAATTTCATCAGCAATATTACTGGCTTTTTCTATTACAGTCTCTAAGTTTTTGTCATTCAAAAAACAAATTTGATTTTTGACTAAACATGTCATGAATTTTTTGTACAGATCATTATTGAAAGCTAAGGGTTTATTACTCTGCTTGTTGCTCTCTAACCTTCTCTGATTAACATTCGAATTTTTAGTGCACTCTTTTGATATGTTATTAATATAATTTTGAAATACTTTGGCATTCTCAATTAAAGCGTTAGAATCTTGATACAGAGAACCTGCTTTTTTAGTATCCTAAAAAATAGAAATATATTTATTATTAATTAAATTAAGCAAAAATCTGTCAATAATAATCGTTGTTAACCAGAAAATTTAGTAAAATTGTCTTGAATGTGTGGTAAGAATAAAAAAAATTTCTGAATAAAATCATTTAAAAATAATTAAGTTGGAATTACAATACATAAAATCAATTATCTTATTTATGAATATTTTTGCATGATATTTAATTTTAAAGTAAAATTACAAATTTAGATTGAATTTTTTGTAACTATACAGATTTGAAATTGTCAGTTTTACTTTAGATTTTAATATTGGAAAAATTCACACTTTGACAATTAAATATCTAATAACTAGTAATACAAAAAAACTTACATTAAGTGACAAGTTTAGCGATGAAGTACTAGAATTACTTTCTTTGTTAAAGGCTCCATGACAATTTTCTTCGCAAGTTAAGCAAAGGCACATCTTGTTATTTTGATCAAAATAGTGTTGTCCATAGAAACACAAAAGCTCTTCATCGACAAGAATGTCTTTAGTAGTTTTCACTGATATACTGTTACATGACTTAGAATTATAAACAACATTTGGAATGCAATCATGATTGATGAATGCGACTGGCCCCAAAAGCAACATTGGGCACTTGCTTCGAGAACTGTCCATGATAGAAAAGTTTTTATTTTTTGTATTTAATAGAAATAATTCTTCCTCAAGTAGCTTGACACATTGCCCACGTAGGAGTGGAATTTCTGATTTATTTTTAAAGTTTCTTTTAGCAGTTATTTTAACTTGATCATAACTACTACTTTTATATCTACATGTTTGTTGAACCTCTAATCCAGAACTTGGATGAATA
>JAPYYQ010003391.1:0-11538 GCA_030522585.1 Anagyrus pseudococci | reverse complement strand
TCCTATAAACCGAGTATGTACCACCGGAACTATACAGTATAGTAATTTTTACAAAAAAATTTTGTAATTTTTATTTATACTTTTTTCTACGTGTATCAGAACTAAATACAGGGAAAAATACTTCATATGTTTGTATTGATCGCTCTCGGCCTCCGAATCCACCATAATTTTTTCTTTGTCTCGAAAATATCTCGCGATCCCTGATTCTTCAACGAATCTAGAAGTCTTTTTTAGCTTGTCAAGATAAGGCGCTGCCGCGGCGTGTACACTTATTAGTCTGTCAAGAAAATAAATTGGCCTGGCCATTTTCATAATCTTCTCTCCGTTCTTGTCGCGACGGTTGTTCACGTAACTTTTTACGTTCACGGAATTAATGAAACAAGCGGCATTTTTATTATCTATCAATCTGGGAAAACATTCGTCCACAAGGTCCTCCACCCCCTCCATGCGGCTCATCAATTTTTTATTGTAAACGTCATCGCTGTCGGATATGTAGTCCATGACGCGCTTGTCAATGTTAAGCCTCAAGTTGGATTCGTAAAGCTCTTTTTTCGTATTAAACGGTATTTCTTCCTGGTAAACACCAGATTCTACCAATTTGGAGTAGAAATCATTCGAAATTTGGATGTAAACCAGGAAAAAGCTCAAATAGACAATTCCGTCTTTAAATGATTTTGGATGTACGCTGCACGAGACTCCGAAGATCAAATTTAAAATGTAGGTAAGCGGCCATTTGTTGTTGGTCACTTTTAACAAATTTAAACTCGCGTAGTAGATCATAACTATGAAAGGAATAATGAGCATGTACAAACAAATGTCGACTGAAAAGTAATAAACTCTTTTTTTAAGTCTTGGGACCAATGTTACCAATGACGTGTATTCGTAGTCTGAATGATAAACAAAGACGGAATATTGATGAACGACCTGGTTAATGTACATTGACGGAATACCATAAGTAACGTCAGTTTCATTGTCAGATATTCTTTTATATGTTGCGTAATAATATCGAATGAGGTATTTCGGAATAGTAACTATCTCAAACTGCGTGGAGAAATTGCATTTTTCAAAAAACAACAACTGAGGTAAAACAGCGTCAAGTGTATTAGAATCAAGCTGGTTTTTAGAATTGACACGACTATATAGGAATGGAGGAAAGTCTAAAACTTGTATTCTTATCGGATACTTATTAACATCGGTTAACTTGTCGGGAAATATCCTTTGTTCCTTGTTAAATTCATTTTTACTGTATAAATTAAAATAGGGATTGTATATATAGACATTTTTCTGATTTGTTATTTTATCGATGCCCATTATTGTAAAATCGAGTATTTTATTTTTCCAAGCATATAATAAAATTTCGTTGTATGTGGTCTCTAAATTAATATTATTGCTGCTGACGGATATGACTAAGCACCTGGGTCTAATGGATTTTGGTGTTGATTTTGTAATGGAATCTATGAATTTGATCAAATCGAATCTATGGCTAGGATTACGAGATGCGTCATTTATAATTAGATGTACGGAAAAATCTCTTGAATATTGTATCACTGATGATGTTATTTGTTCATTATGGTCACTGATAACAGTTGGAGCTTGCTGGACGATGCTTTTCAATATGTATTCTTGTTTTTTAGATTGTTTCAAATAATTAGCAGATATAGAAACTTGGAAAATTTTAAAATCTTTACCAAACCAATCGTTTAGTGTCTCTAATCGATTATCATTAAATTGCTCTATTAGGTTTATTTCACAATACGATAATTTGATAAAAAGTAAAACGTTTAAGAAGAGCAACATTTTAATTTACAGCTTAGAGTTTGACTTTTGAGCAAAAAGAAACAAATACGTTTGTGCTCTTCAAGAAACGGCAGTACACTGGCTACTTTAGGCTACGTGCAAAAAAAATGCATTTGCGGCTATAATTATTTTCTCGTAAAAATCGAACGTCATTCGTGACAAATTGTAGAACAGCTAAAATAAGACGCTTTTATCGAATTGAGAAATAATAATCATTATGAACAATTCAAATGAATTATAGAAGGTTGAAAATAAAACTTGGCGCTGAAAATGAATTTCACCAAGCTTTTACTTTCTAAAGTTATGTATAATCAATAATTTCACATTTTACGACAAACAATTGCAATTATGAAAATTAAACGAGTTTAAATGATTCCTGTACGAATTCGCTGCTAGTTTTATACTGAATCAGGTAGCACTTTTTAATTCGTAAAGAAAAAGAAACGATTCATTGTCGTTTTTTTTTCGTTTGTAGTATTATGACAATAAGTCCCGTAATAGGTGAGTTATAAAAAGTCCAACAAGACGCAATTCGAGCCGCGAGTTCTCATCAACTTTGACACAAGCTGGGACTATAGTACACGAGCGTTTTTTTTTTTTTTTTCATGCGTTGTGAAAACGAGAGATTGCAGGCTCCAGTGGCACAATAAGTGCCAGGATGAAAATACAAAGAGCACACGCGGCAAATTAAATAAAAAGAAAGCAGGAATTTCATAATCTGCGGATACTTAATTTTATAACGCATTCTATGCACGCGCCTTTATATATTTTTTTTCTTTAAATTTCGTGTCACCCTGTTAATTATCGTAAATTACCAATGACTAATTAAGTAAATAAATTGAAACGAAATGGCAACGGCTTTATTAAATATATACATACAAGTTTCATTGTCCTATTCAGTTAATAATCCTGCGAAAGAGCAATTTCCTTTGGCAACGCCCGAGAGATGATTGAGCAGATATTGGTAAAAGTGGACAATTATCATTGGCATCGATAAATGTATTTATCATGTCCCGACACCATTTTACCATCGAGCAATTTCATTCAAAACTTTTCGTCGTTCAATCACACATCGCAGAAAGTCGCGTTCATATAAATAATAAATAAAATATCCCAAGCTTTGATAAACAGCTCGAAATAACATTGAAATTTTCGGTTTTTAAGCAAGCAAAACTAGCGCGCGGCAAAAGCAATATAGCTCTCTCTCTCTCGTTGGGCGCGATCTCTCAACAGCCGAATACTAATTACAGCTGGCCTGGCCGAGTATAACCCGCGCTTATCGTAACGCTCGAACGAGCTCGTTTGAGCAGACATTTGGGATCTATTGTTTGTCGGACGAGCGTCAGAGCGTCAGCGGCGTAGATATTATTCGCGACTGCTCGAATTGTCATTTAATACGCGTGGAATCATCCACCTGCAGCGCTGCCAAAATTAAATTTTACTCTCTGTCGCGCGCGCATAGGCGACGAAATTGTTACTTGCGCGTTATAACGTTACGCGATCGATGATTTATATTTACATGTTAGGAAGCGAGAGAAAATAGACTCTGTACAGTTGTATACAGCTTAGGGAGGAAAACGACCTGCCGAAATCCGATAGCCGCGCGTAAATAAAGCCGTTGGGCGTTTTAAAGAGGCGCTTAACACAGAGACGTACGGAAAACGATCGAGCGCGGTATACTTTCGGTATACGGGAGGATGGATTTTATAACGGTCCGGAGAGCCGAGATATGCCGGGGCAGTGAAAGTGCAGACGGATATCGTTAAAAGGTATAAGAGAACGAGGCAAAAGATATAAAAAAGAAACGGCCAACGCGCCGCGGAGATTTTAGGCTGCGCTTGTTATGTACTCGCCGAGACTCTTCCGTAACCTCCCACTCGCCACCCTCTTCGCTTTAACAGCGTTTGACTTTTTGCTTTTTTTTTGCCAGTGTCAAAGGCATTCGTAAGCCGAGTGCACTTCTGCACGAAAAAGTGTTCATCGAGAACAAGTGCGATCTCTTTTCCCCGAGGCGGCGCCGGCCGAAATGCGCGCAACCAGTATATACGAGGCCTCTCGATTTCCCTTTCTCGCGCGCCCGAAATCGGGACGCCGCTTTCCAGCGATTAAGCTCGATTTTCAACGATCATCAAGCGCCAACGGAATTGTGTCTGCGCACGCGCGCGCCTGTCTGGCTCTGGTTTTGTATGAAGGTCGGCCTGATTTTTAAGTCATCGGAAGCTCGTCCCCCATCTCTCGTTCGCGGGCGTCTCGTGGACCGTTGATTGAGCTCGTAACGATCCTTGCGACTCGTTTAACGGTAAGCAGCTGGCGCCGCTTTCCAGCGCTTTAGCTGACCATGACGTGCGTTTATTTTTATTTACTTTTTGTTTTTTGTCTCCTCTTCGTTCAAGACGCGGAAACTGAGCGTGAAGAAAGCTCGATGTTTTTTTTTTTTATATATTATCGACTGTGGGATTAGAGAAATTAGGTTTGTTTGTAGACACAAACGGAAATGACGAGGCAGTTTTCGATCAGCTCCTTTGTATTCATATGTATGTAAGCCTGAATATCTTTGAAATGTAGCAACGTATATTGCTATCTCGATACCAATCAGTAAATGCGTTTTTCTACGTATATTTCAAAGTTTCATTATTAAGTGATTCTAATATCTTATTGTCATTAACAAATACCACTAAATATTTAAATTTCGAAGCTTTCGAAGATAATGTTACGGTGAAGTGAAATTTTTCAAACTACTTTAACTTCTTCGAGATAGCACTGATGTGTATTTAAAAATGAAAACGTAAAATTTCCATAAAATTCAGATAATTACTTCAATCTAACATAAAATATATATATTTTTTGTCTTTATACAGTAGTATTACGAATCAACCAACTCGAACATTATCTCGAAACTCACTGATAAAATTAGACTTGGTACAGAAAGAGCTAAGCAAGTTTTTGCTTTTAATATAAAACCTCCTCGGCGCATAGTTTTGTTTATGGCAGGAATAAATTTTTTTATCATTTTTATGCATCCTCGCGAAAGGATAAGCAGAAATGCAACAAAGTAAAAGTAGTCGACTATGCTTTATGATCTTGTAAAAACTTTATAGAACTGGAAAATAAATTATTTTCATGCTCCGTTGAAATAAACAAAAGAGAGCAGAGCCGCGCGAGAGAGTGGTTTATTAAAACAATATAGAACAGTGAATTATTTTAATCTCGTTTACAGCTGGAATGAATAAATTAATGAAATATTTTTATTAATAATTCAATACGATACTGGTTAAATTATTCCTGCCTGAATTAAAAACGACTTGACATGTTTTTTCTTTGAAAATAAAAACTGAAGTTGTACAGATAGCATTTGCGATGATATTGGAAAGCTTGTAAACATTTTAAGGCGCCTTTTACAATAACATTTAACAACCAATAAAAATGTTTACGAGGTTTTATGAATTATTAATCGCCCAGAATACGGTCCATATCTTGACTTTTACAAAAATCGAGTATATATCACGTATTTTCTATTCCACAGAAACATCAAAGAATTTTCACGATTTACCATACTAAAATTTAATCTTCCCATGCCGCACTACGGCTGCAACCATCAACCATACCAATTCCATGAAAACTGGTGCTCTGCCTTTAAAAAAAAAAAGACTTGGAAAATCTATTTTTCACCGTTCCGCCGCACCGTAAAAAATGAAACGAGGAAAAAATAAGGGTACAGACGCGCGGCACAAGGTATCGATAATGACGGGAGCCTCGAGAATTCCACCTTGCCGCAGGAAGGTCGTCGCGCTTGGGAGAAAAGCAAAGAATAACGACGTCGTAAAGGTCGAAGCAAGAGGGTGGGTGGGGGGAGAAGAGAGACAGCGGACTAGAGGCTCCGTGTATCGATTGTGCACTTGGTATTATATAGTTTGCGCAAGCCGAGCGCTGTGAGCGCACAGCCCTCCTCCCCTGTTTTTTTTTTCGCGCGCGACCACTACAGCCGACGTGTCCGGCTTTGTTTCTCTTTTTCCATCGAGTTTAATTGGAACTACCGATCGTTTTGAATTTTTACCGCTCGACCGCGTGCCCGAGCAATATTTTTATATGTGTGCATACGTTTGCGAATGGCGCTATGAAGTTTAGCCGCGCTCGCTCGAGAGTACTTAGCAAAGCAATTAAGCCGTCCTGTACTACAATAGTGTAGACACAAGCGCGTTTAATATACTCCACGAGATGAATGACGTGGGTGGGGAGGAGGGAAGGTTAGAGGCATAAACACGATCAATGGCTCGCTCGATTTGTTTTTTTTTTTTCGCAAACAGTTATAGGAGTGTTCCCGTGTGGACGCAGTAATTGTTAATAACGCGAGATACACACCTATAAGAATGAAAAGAGAATGCAGAAAGTAAAAGAAAAAGGCACGAGATAAGGAATTTCCCACACGAGCTGCGACGGTTCGGTATCGCCTATAATATACAGGATCGTAAATTAGAAGAAAAAAGGAGGCGTGTATAATAACATAATAACGAAAAAGGTATCTCTCGACAATTGAAAAGTGAATTTTCCAATCTCC
The DNA here is from genome assembly GCA_030522585.1 of Anagyrus pseudococci. Classification (NCBI taxonomy): domain Eukaryota; kingdom Metazoa; phylum Arthropoda; class Insecta; order Hymenoptera; family Encyrtidae; genus Anagyrus; species Anagyrus pseudococci. The sequence continues at coordinate 5,186 of JAPYYQ010003391.1, read as the reverse complement.
GCAGGAGAGCAACAGAGATGAGTGGGAGATAAGGGGCGCGCGCGACCGAAAGGGAAATAGCGAGAGCGCCTGCTTTCCGTGCGAAAAAGCCAAAGGTGTCTGTGTGTGTGTATGCGCGGGGAGCGCCGATTGAATTTCTCATTGCGAACTGCATACGACGCAGTCGCAAACAATAAGCTCCCTTGGTCGATGCTAATCGAACGGGCTGCACAGATGCAGCCTCTTTCTCTCCCTCTCAAGCGAAATAGCCGTATGGAGTCAAAATCGGTTCGGCGAAGAAATACACGCGCAAAGAGCCCGAGGGGAATATCGAAGGCCCGCCGTTGGCAATTCTCGTCGAGGCTCTCCGTATTTGTGGAGAAGAGCTCCCCAGAGGGAAGAGGCAGTCACACGGCTTTGGACGTATACTAAAGACGCCGGGACATTGGATTGTTGGGATGAAAATGCCCGCTGGGCAACTGGCTTAATCGCCTATAGAGGGGCCGCGCGAATAGAGTCGGTCGCGATTCGCGCGAGAATACAGGGGAAAGAATAGCGGAAGTACCGGGTGATTACTTACTCTCGCGCGACACTCTATTTACGGTCATTTTCACTCTCGCCTTTCGGACATACGACGTGTATTTTTGATGTACCTATATATATGTATATCTCGCAGGAGCGGACGTAAAAGCCCGGAGGTACATATCTCACTGGCGTAATAAATACCCTCGTGCGACTCGCTTTCGTCCTCACCTCCCTCTATATTTCTGTCTTACCGTGCGGCTACGCCCTATTCCGCCCTTTGTTCTCGCACTTGTGCCACTGACATTTCGAGATGGTTAACTTGGACGAAAAAAAAAGAAATTCTCAGTCCCGTGACCCAGTCCGAATTCTTAATCATATACCCCCTGTGTACCATTTCGAAAATTTCAACGAAAACGCGAAAAGACAAAAAAATCACACTGAAGAAACGCGAATAAATTTTGTAATCATTCTAATTCAGATCAAACATCACATTGCGTATTACGCGAATTAGCGTAATAAAAACGAAAATTCCCACTTACCGCAGGGTAAGCGTGCGAGATAGGCATCGGCGAAACGAGAAATAGACCCCCATAGCTCATCGAGTCCATCTGCAAGGAAAACAAAAATTCGATTACGTACATTGGTTTTTCCAATTGCCTCCTCTGTACGCTGAAAAATCATGTCGAAACCGAAATCGCAGCCGACAGCTGCGCTCTCCATAAATCACCTGCTTTTCTCCCCCCTAAGCCCATATATATCGACTTCTCTCTTCTCGCTCAACGAGCTCGCTCTCCCGGCTTTTACGCCTACGCGCGATAATTCAGGGCTTGTTAGGTGCATTAACCCGACTACACCTCGACTCCCCCCCCCCCCTACAGGGCTTGCCCAACAAGTTCGAGAGCTGCAGGTGTCGAGAGAGCGAGCGTTATGCCTATCGTACGGTCAGATCTATGCTTGTCAAAGCAACAATAACGCCATTGTGTCGCGAGAGTCTACTTGCCGGCCAGCGGCATTTAGCCATAAGCAAGAGAAACAAGCGATAATACTCTTGTCGTCGAGCAAAAAGTACAGCGCGTTTCGTTTCTTTTTTCTCTCCGCCCCTCCTACAGCTGCCTTTTCGAGAGCCAGACACTCGATCGCGCTTCCGCGCTGTATATACTGCATAGCGGCTACACGGACACGCACACAGACCGCGGACATCGATGTGCCTTGCAACTCGTCGCTGGCTTTCACATTTTAATTACGAATTAATGAAGACTGGTTAATTTTACGAGCCGGAGAGAGAAAGAGAGAGAATACGTATATGTATCCCAGCGGCCAATTACCCGTCTTTCGCCCCCATTAATCATTCGAACATCATTAAAATCGTTAAGCTCGTTATTCTTATAACACGCATTATTGCCATTAGCATTATTAGAATGCATATAAAACGCAATTCCTTTCTCTCCCTAAAAATTACCGATCCTATGGCAGGAAATTCGCGTTCCTCAAACACGCGGAAGTAAACGATCTAGAGTTGTTCGAAAAGGGTCGCTCTCGATAGCCAACGACGTCCGGTGTCAAAGTCATTAGCATCGAGTGTATACCGGCTTTATAAATTCAAAGTTTCGAACTTCGCGGTCGCGTGTACGTCCGTGTGGCTCTGGCCGAGAGGAGAGTTCGGACACTTTCCTCGCGCGGCCTAGCTCACGCGTGACTCTCTCGCGGCGGCCCCGATTTCGGCGCCTGCCGCCCGGAAAGTAGGACAATCGCCGCCGATCGGACACGTGTGTGAGTGTGTGAGTAAAGTACATAGAGTTATAATGCTCGATTCGCGACACGGCGAATCGGGCCTTGACCGGTCAGCGTTACACCGCCGCTGTTTCTTTATATAGCGATTAGAGGGAAAAAGAGAGAACCGAGGCTCTTTCTCTTTCTCGCGGCGTTAGCGCGTGACAAACATTTATTAATGATCGCCCCGGTGAAACTAGCCGGACTATATTTCGGCGGCGGCAAAAGCGCGCGCTTTGAATTAGTCATGAAGTGATTAGAAGGGGGAGCCCCGCCAGAGGTCTATGTATACCATACACATATGTGTACGTATAAACGCTTAATTAACGCCCTCGATCCGCTAAGTGATTTAATGGCCCGGCGCCTACAACTATCTATACGGACGTTTATTTTTCCTCGTTTGCCCCGTAACGCTGCGCTGTAACGAGCTAAGCTGTGTAAAGGCGATAGGCACTATGCCGTATATAACTTGGAGTTTTCGACTCCTTTGTTTTTTTTTCTTTTTAAAGGCTTGTAAAATTTCTACAAGAAGTGAGAATAATCGACGCGAGCTATCGATAAGCCAATTGCAATTTCGTTCCTCTGTTTTTTTTGTGTGCCTTAGATAGGGAAAGTCATCTTTACGATTGCGATGATAATAAAGTTTCTTGTTGGCAGCGGCGCGCGGTTGGCCCATTAAATTTCATATATATTCATGCCAAAGTGAAACAGTCCGGTTAATAGAAGTTATAATCACTTCGCAAGTAGTTTAGCTTCCGGACGGGAAAGGGGGGGAGGAGATATGGCCGCGGCTCAAATTAAATTGCTGGCGGGGGAAAAATCGGGTCGCGGATAAGCCTCTCGAGTTCGAGCCCGCATCGATGAGGATCGGGGGTGCAGGAAAAAAGGGGGAAATCGAATCCCTTTGACGGCAATTCGGAACACACACGCGCGCAAGCTCACCGGTTACCGGTTACCGGTGTCCAACGCTGTATGGCGTCGCAGTAAAATAAATGAAACTCGAGAGCCCAGTCCGCTGGCGCACGAGCTGCTACTGTATACTGGGAGATAGAGGAAAAAGGATGAAAACGAGAAGGGAGATGAAAAAAAAGGGGCGAGCGAAAATCCCGGCGCAGTACGCTTTTCCAAGGCCATTCCTCACGGCAAACAGCCCGTGTAAGTATCGCTCTCTCGCGCGAGAAAGAGAGAGAGGGCGCGCACGAACTGCTGACCCTCCGACTTACACTGCAGCATATACACCGAGATAACGCTCTCCGCGGGCCGAATACCAGCAAGCCCCGAAATCTCCAACGAGAGGGGCCTCGTTAAGGTGGCTCTGAATTTTACCCCGTGCTCCGCTGCCAAATTCGGTCTAGCATGGCCGGGTCTGTGTGTATTCGGCAAAAAAAGTCACGCCAGCCTCGCCACGTGCAAATCCCCGGGGAGATTGAGAGGAGCTTCCTATCGCGATTTTTCCAAGGGTCCTCGCTCGCGCCAACTCTCTCTCACTGGCTTTCGACCCGGAAATCTGTCTTACCCGGGCTCGCACGTTCGAATAAGCCAAGCTGTCCAATTTCACGCTCGTTGGAAGGAAAACTCGTCGTCGCTGCTATCCTTCCCTTTTTTACTTTTTTTTTTTGTCGTCGTCGCCGGCTGTTTATTCAACTTATTACTTTCCCCTTATTTTCGGCGGCGAGGTTCGCGCGTCGTGACCTGTGCTCTTCCCGTATGGACAACGCCGTTTTCGCTTGGCTGTGCAAGAAGTATAGGGCTGGAAACGCGACGCTTGGAAGAAAAAAAGTGACTACACGCTCCCGGAGCGTGAAAGAAAGTATTTTTTCGCGGGATGGCTAAGACGATTGCATTGTGTGCGCCTCTGTGATTTTTGCCGTTTTTTTTTCTTCCTCCTATATGCAGTGACCTCGGCCGAATCACAGATATACGCGCGCGCGTACGAGAAAGGTGCGGGCGTCGCGGCTTGCTGAATTTACCGGGAAAAGAAATGTTAGGGAGAGAGAGAGGAGCGTTGTTACGCGAATAATGCCTTCCTTTCTAGCTTTGGTCCTTAATCAAAGGATAATCACCGGCTACTCTGTAAACTGCCTCTCCAGCGCGCCCGTTCAATCATCCTTTTTCTTTTTTTTCTTTTTTTTTTTGTTTCAAACTACCAGCAACGTAGCTGAGCTCATTTCTGTATACTCTCGGGGCCGCGTTAAAATTGTTACAGCAGGAAATACGCGGGAAAGCTCAATGAGCCGTGTATTATCTACAAAACTCTAGGCGCGTAAGCTATTGTGAATCGCGACGAAAAGAATCTCGTTTCGTTATTACCCTTAATCATCACTCGCGTTCTAAAGAGGGAATAGAGGAAAAAAAAACGAAATTTTCTCGAATACAGGAGTTTAGAAATCCAAATTCAGAGCTCGATTAAGAAATCGGCAAACGAAAGTCCATCCTCTGTAATAATGCCAATCTGCAGGCGATCTCTTTGGAGAAACGAAAAGAGAGAGAAAATAAGGAGGTGGAATCCTCGTTTCTCAACTTGCCATTTCTCCGCATACGTCAAGGCCATATTATATCTTACACACACACACACCCCAGAACTAGCCATCAGCGATATAATTAAGATATCCAATTCGACTTTCGCAAGCGCACAATCGTAATTCAGCATCTCACATATAGACATCTCGGATTTCAAAAAGAAAAAAGAAAGGAAAAGAAAGAAATAAAGAGAGTCCCCGATCAACGCTCGAAAACCACACGTATACGCAATCCATACAGCAGGCATTGCGCAATAATCTAGACGAAGCGCAGAAACCGAAGCTGAAAGCCTGGCGGGGGGGGGGGGGGGGGGGGAAGGACCGAAGAGGGTTTCCCGGGGGGGGGGGGCGGTGGGGGGGAAGGGCCCGATACCCCTTCCCGGTTCCGTGGGG